>JAGKTI010026569.1:0-13550 GCA_018397915.1 Birgus latro | reverse complement strand
AATTATCGTTTTTTATTTTTGTTGCAGTATCCAGAGTGAAAAAAGATTATGAACAATACAAATACAAATTCTTTAACAAATTAACCCACTGAGTGCCAGCAGACTTTGGATCCTCAAGGAGCCATGGTGCCAGCCAATTTTCAGCTTTTTTTTTTTTTTTGCTAGGTAGGTTAGAAATGATGAAAAAACATGGAGAACAACCATAAAAGTACTCACAGATGCCATTTGGGTCAATTTTGAGGTCAATCCCCCGAGACCAGGCGCCTGAAAAAGTCGAAGTAACGCCCATATACTTTATCGACCGCCTCCGACACCCATTGGGTTGACATAGATCGTTTTCTTCATCGGTAACTATGCTATCTGAGCCAAAAACATTTGTTGGGTATATAGATGATATGGGAAGGCCTAGAGAGGCCTAGAGAGATGCGGAAGCATCCCAGCCGATTTTTTGACGCCTAATTTGAATGTTCAAATTTGGGCAGGTACAGTATATCAAATTGCAGACGTACTCGTACACTCTTCAATGGAACTGTCTGCACATATACTGTAGGGGCCTATGTATATTTGCGTCATTGGCACGAAGCAGGTTAAAGGCTCATACCAAATCATGTTGTTACATTACCAAAACTACTTTTCAGTACCTTCAGTACCTTCTATACCCCTGCACAGTTGTTGACTTTATACACAAGTTTTATTCACCCCTGTGTAGGGTACAACTCTCATGTGTGGGGAGGCTCCCCACATACAGCTCTTCTCAATAGGGTGGAGTCAAAGGCTTTTTGTCTCATTAACTCTCCTCCTCTTACTGATTCCCATCAACCTCTGTCTCTTTTCCTCACTGTTGCATTTGTATCTCTTTTCTATCGCTACTTCAATGGTCACTGCTCCTCTGAACTGTCAGCTAGCATCCCTTCACCTCTACGACAGGTGCATAGCACCCATCTACCAACAAACTCTCATTTCTTTTCTGTCTAACTCTCTAATACAGAGTCAACCGTTACTCCCAGTCCTTCATTTATGTAACTGGTCAACTCTGGATTTTTTTCCCTCTGTCTGTATTGCCTACTTCCTATGATCTCCAGTCTTTCAAATGCAGTGTGTCCAGGCGTCTCAAAATGAAAGGATCTTGACTTTGGCCGTCTTTTGTATTTTTTTTTTCTTGGAGGAAACTGTTTGCAGGCTCCTTGCCTTTGGTTCCTTCTTCCTTGCATTAAAAAAAAAAAATGATAATAATACCAAAAAACAAACTGACCAACTGTCCACGGACGTCCAACACAGTCACAACTAAGCATAACTAGCAGCGCTTGAAATACCTTAGAAATGTAGCATAACTACTGGTTCACTGCACGTGACGAAAAGTGGTGCACTACAAGTACTCTGAAAAAAAAAAGTAGCACCGCTACACAGTGTCATTTGTAGCCCCACTACTCTCAACACTGGTATGTAGTGGCAGTCTCAAATAATTTTTGAGGTACTGAGTGGTACTGAGGACCCTACTAAAAGATGGAATACCTTTAAGCTTGTTACTCTGGCAGTAGCCGATGGATGTTTAGGAGTTCACCCAAGATCAAAGAGCGGATCTGTCTCGTCGAGAATGCGCGCGCACTTAATGAGTCATGCTGCTAGATTGGCTGGAGATCAGGAGCAGAAAGGAATTCTGTCTCATCAGGCAAGAGTTTTGCTGAGGAGGGACGAGAGGTATGCCAGGGAAATCACTGAGAAGGAAGAAGGTAGCAAAGCAAATGAGCTTCGACCTGCATATCAAGCCCTGATGAAACTTCACCTCCCACATGAACTCTACTCTGAGAGTAGTTGGAAGAATAGTGTCAGCCAGATGAGTGAAGGGCTCATTGGGCTGAGTACTTTGATTAGTTATATATGGCAGAATGTCCAGTGGAGAACCAATGGGTGATGTACAACACGAGCTGCTATTCCATTAATCTACAATTCCACCCCTTCCGTAGAAGAAAAAAAGAAAGCAGTGGCTACGATGAAAAGTGGCAGGGCAGCTGTGACTTGAGGCTGCTGGTGAAGCCATGATCCTCTGAGTACATCCAATCATAGAAGCCATTTTGTTTACTGATATATCACTCCACCTGATTGAACAAGGCCAACATGACTGCAGTAATTACCTTGGTGTTACAGTGCTCAGCATGCCAGGCAAAGTGCTTGCTCTCAAGCTTTTGATGCGTATCCGAGACCATTTGTTAGAGTTTCAGAGGCCTGAACAATCTGGATCAAAGCCTAGGAAGTCTACAGTTGACTGGATCCTCACACTCAAGTTCTCAAGAAATGCTGTTGTGAGTTTCAGCAAGGACTGCTTGTAGCCTATGACAATCTCTAAGAGATGTTTGACTTGGCAAAATGGGCACCTGTAATTATGTGGAATTCACAAGAGAAGTACTTGGGTGAAGGCTGCCCTGTATTCAGACAATGTCAGTGCTGTCAAGGGAAGGGGGGGGGGCAACATCCAGTTTCTTTCCTGAAAGATGTGGAGCGAGTCCTTGCCCTCTCACTTTCCGCCACAACCACGGATTGGGTGCTAGGCTACTATGTGAGTCGGAGCCACAGTGGGATATCAATTGCCAGTTTTAAAGTTACTGACTTTAACTTGCTGATGATTCAGCTGTACTTGTGGAGTTGCTGGGAAATCTCTCGAGGCACTCAACATGAGCGCGAAGCCACTCAGACTAGAGATCTCCTTGGCCAAGACCAAGGTTCAGGGACATGGTGACTTGTTGGGTGAAGCAGACATGTGATGACGGCTTAGAAGTCTCAGAAAGCTTCGCTCATCTTGGTAATGTGATCCATAACAACGATCGGTCAGATAATGAGATCATTGTTAGTGCTGGTCTGGTGTACTATGTTATGGTTTAACTCAGTTTGACCATTTAGTGTTGTCGATATTTGTTTAAAAGGTCGAAAATCCGCATCATCAAGATGTTGGAGCTCTCTATCTCACTTAATTGCCGTGAGTCATGGACACTAAGCAATGCCTGAGAGCAGTCTGATTCCTTTCGTAAGATCTTTTACAGGATCATGAGATATCGCTAGTATGGCCAAGTGCATAACAAGTGATTACTTCTTGAAACTAACTGGAGGCCTATTACCCACATAATACAAGAATGCTAACGCCTGTTATATGGCCTCATACAAAAGTTCCCCGAGGTTGATCAAGTTCATAGTGTGATATCTGAAAGTCAGTCTGTAGGGGAGGAGATCATGGGGGAGACCAGGATACCTGTGGCTCAAGTAAGTCGATCATTCCTGTCAGATGCTTGCAAGCAGGGTTCCGTGTAGGTGGAGCTGGTGGATACGAGTGAAGTTATGCAGGCCTTGGCGTTCGCTCCAAGTGAGTGAGTACGTGAGTTCCATTTTCTCAAGACTTGCACTCTTCCACATTTATCCAGTTATCCTCCTTCATTCTCTCTAAATTCCCAGTCCTAGATCTTTTCACCAAATTTCCATCCTCCATTGTAATTATAGAATGGCCAGATTCTCACGGAGCGAGACAGAATTTCCTCTTTTGTTTACCGTGTGTGTGTGTGTGTGTGTGTGTGTGTGAATAAAATAATTCAATCTTCATCTGATTTTTACCAGGCTTGGTGGGGTGGCTGAGTGTTAGTAAATGGGTTTACCTACCAGTATTAATTTTGTGAAGAATAGGTCAATGGTCAATGTCACAGGCTAGGTCGAAGTTTGATCTAGCAAGATAAACAGTATTTGTCCGATTTAGACCAAATTTAGTGAAAGGGTTTTGGGCAAAACAAGAACAAAGTGACTCAGTTTCGAAAACAGTGAGTCAAGGATCAAGGTAACAGAGGAAGTTCAACATTTCACCTATATACAGTATATGTCTATTCTTAACAGAAAAAATTTTAAAGCATCTTTCCTATCACAACCTTCTTTCTGATCGTCAGTATGGGTTCCGTCAGGGACGCTCCACTGGCGATCCTCTCACATACCTTTCAGACTCCTGGTCATCCTCCTTTCGGGACTTTAGCGAAAGCTTTGCCATTGCACTTGACATCTCAAAGGCTTTCGATCGAGTCTGGCATAAATCTTTAATTTCTAAACTGCCCTCTTACGGATTCTATCCTTCTATCTGTACTTTCATCTCTAGCTTCTTTTCTGGTCGTTCTATAGCCGCTGTTGTAGACGGCCACCGTTCTTTTCCTAGATCTATCAACAGTGGTGTTCCTCAGGGCTCTGTTCTATCACCAACTCTCTTCCTTTTATTCATCAATGACCTTTTAAGCAGTACATCTAACCTTATCCACTCATACGCTGATGATTCCACGCTTCACCTTTCCACTCGGTTCCCGCAACGCCTATCTCAACAGTTACTTCAACAAAGAAGGGATGAGGCTAAGGCACACCTAATGTCTGACTTGGCTTGTATCTCTGATTGGGGTAAAAATAATCTTGTTCTTTTTAATGCATCAAAGACTCAGTTCTTGCACCTATCAACCAGACAAAACCTTCCACAGGAGTACCCGCTGATGTTTAATAATGTCCAGCTCGTTCCTACATCATCCTTGAACATGCTTGGGGTTTCATTCACTCGGGATTTATCTTGGAAAGAACATATTACATCTCTTGTGAAATCTGCTTCCAAGAGATTGGGTGTGCTAAGCCGACTCTGAACCTTCTTTACCCCTACACAGATGTTTACTTTATGCACGGGTTTTATTCGCCCCTGCTTGGAGTACAACTCTCATGTATGGGGAGGCTCCCCACATACAGCCATTCTCAATAGGGTGGAGTCAAAGGCTTTTCGTCTCATTAACTCTCCTCCTCTTACTGATTCCCTTCAACCTTTGTCTCTTCGCCGCACTGTTGGATCTTTATCTCTTTTCTATCGCTACTTCAATGGCCACTGTTCCTCTGAACTGTCTGCTTGCTTCCCTCCACCTCTACGACGGGCACGTAGTACCCGTCTAGCAACAAACTCTCATCCCTTTTCTGTCCAACTCTCTAATGCAAGAGTTAATCATTACTCCCAGTCCTTCATTTATGCAACTGGTCAACTCTGGAACTGTCTTCCTCTGTCTGTATTTCCTACTTCCTATAATCTCCAGTCTTTCAAACGCAGTGTGTCCAGGCATCTCGAAATGAACGGATCTTGACATTTGCCCTCTTTTGTATTGTTTTCTTTATTCTTAGAAGGAACGGTTTGCGGCCCATGGCCTTTGATTCCTTCTTCCGTGCATAAAAAAAAATGCAACAGCCTTTATCCTACCATGCAAATATGGTGGAAGAGTTGATAATTGCCATGTGGGTTGCCATATTTTTGGGGGGAACAGCAGGTCATAAGGCATGGTCACCTAGCAAGATCAACTTAAACATCTTTTATCCGATTTAAATCAAACTATTAGGAAGGATTCAGGATACTGTAAGAATAAAGATATTCGATTTTGAGGACAATCAGTAAAGATGAAGGTCACAAGGAAAGGTCAGGAAAGTTCAATCAAGATCATGGAGTAGGGTAATTTTTTTTATATAATAGAACAGAGAGGGGAAAAAACAAATGAATAAAAAAGAAAAAGAACTAGAGGCCCCCCAAAGGAGGAATCACACCAGCTACTAGCCAATACATATCTAGTGCGGCTCAAAATATGGCCTTGACCTCGACCTACTTTCACCAATTTTGAACTTGTGGGAGACTTTCATCCCTACTACACACCTGTAAAATTTTGTGATATCTTGAGCATTTGTGAAGTTATCATAGTAACAGACACATATACCTTGACCTACTTTCACCAATTTTGACCTCAGGAGATTTTCGTCCCTGCTACACACCTGTAAAATTTTCTGATAATGTCTTGAGCAGTTGTGAATTTTTGTGCTAACAGACACACAGACAAAGTGAAAACAATACTGGTAGGAGCTTTTCATCCCTAATACACACCTATAAAATTATGTGATGATGATTGGTTGCGAAGTTTTAGTGGTAACAGACACACAGACCTGGACCTACAGCCACCAATTTCGAACTCGTGATCGATTTCTTCCATACTACACACCTTTAAAATTTTGTGATGATATCTTGTGCGGTTGCGAAGTTATCACGCTAGCAGAAACATGGACAGATGGAAAGACGGACAGACAAATTGAAAACAATACAAGCTTCACTGACGCGGCAGGAAATAATAAAATACCCGATATGTGGCATCTACCATCGCCACAGGCTCTCTCCCTTCCCTGTCTTGTTGCCTCCCTCTCCTTTCCAGGTCTCGTTGCCTCCCTTCCTCTTCCCTTCTACGTCTCCTCCCTTCTCTCGTACTCTGATGGATGAGCGCTGCATCCTCTATGGGCTATGTTTGGAAACATATGCCTGGCAGGGACTGTCGGCGAACGTTTGCTCGTGGGTATACTGTACTCAGACCACAGAAATGAGTTAAATATAAGGCTGAACCTGCACTTTTTCGCTGAAGAGCAAGAATAATGTTTGCAGCAACCACTGTCGGCACAGTCGCTTGATTGCAACCAGGAGGGCCCTGTGCCGTCAGCCCTACCCTGCCGGGGGGGGGGGTAATCCGAGATAACAACGAATTTGCTGATATTAATGCAGCGGCGTTGCTAAAGGGGGATGGAGATAGGTGTGATATCTAATGTGCATGTAATGTGACGTAGACAGTTGAAGGAAGAGGTATTAGCAGAGTATGCTGGCTTATTTTCTGTTAATGAAAATACTGAAAATGTTCAGCAAAGGGAGATGGTCAGGAACAGGTCCTGAGGGCTGGTGAAACGGGAGCTCCAGCTCTCCCTGTCACCAGCTTGCCATCCACCTCGGGAGTACCGCCCTGTACGATTGGTGCTACGGTCTACTCCTTACAGACTCAAAACTCAGAAAGTTCTGATGCATCTTGGATGAAGCTTGGTGAAAAGGTTAAGAGTCAGGCATCTATCTACCTATCTCCCTATTGCCCGACGCTCTAATCCTACAAGGTGTCGCCACACATAAATCGTCGCCACGTCCCCCTGTCCTCTGCCATTTGGCCAAACAGAGTCGGGCATGTATGAAGTCCTTTGACTTTGAAAGCAGTCGGTTCAGAATTAAGGTCACAGAGCAAACTCCAGTGTTAGGCTTTCAAACTAATTGGTGGGCATGGGCCACTCTGTTAATGCCCCTCTTTGTTTAGTTTCCAGTAGACATCTTGAAGCTATTAAATGGATTAATCTATTTGGGATGCTGCTGCCTTGTTGCTTTGTTTTTAACATTGCTAGACAATTTTATCCAGCTTAGGGGAGAGTATTCAGAGTTAGCTATAGCCATTCTGAACATGAGATGTCTTTCCACATCTGACCAAAATTGTATGGACATAAAAAGAACAAATCCATTTTACAGTAAGATGTCCTCGCAGTGAAGGGGTTTAATAGTAGTATCACCACTGATTCCTTGCCTCTCATCTCACTCATCTGTGTTGGATAAACGAAATGAAATATTATTGCAAATGAATACTTCACCATCATCCGGCCCTCCTTTCCCACCCTAGGGCAAGTTGAGGAGTAGCAACGCCCAGACAGCCCAAGTTTGCCCAATCCAATGGACCACGCTTCCATTCACTCATCATTAAGGCTCCCGGAATCCTGGTTCTATCTGATACGCCAAAAACTTTCACCAAATTCTGCAGCTTCACATAAGCGTATCCGATAAAGTCAATCCAAACGCTGCCACGTTCAAAATGGGTGCCAAATCCCCGATCATGCGCTTCTTCTCACAACATTCATCCAGCCAGTTCGATCTCTTGCCACTCCTCTACCCTCGCCGACTTCCATACCTTTCTTCCTCGCACACTCATCCACCATATCCCTTCACCTCCTTGTCCTACCTCACCTCCTCCCTCCTTCAAATTGGCTCATATGTACCCTTCGCACGGCTCTGTTGTTATTCATTCCCTCCACATGACCATACCATCTCAGTACACTCTTTGATTCTGGTGTTCACAGACTTCCTCACTCCGCATCTTTAACGAATCACACTATTTCGTATCCTATCCACTCTCTGTACTCCTCATACATTCCTCAGCAGTCCCATCTCCACTGCTCACACTCTTGACTTTCCATTTTCATGCCACACCTTATTGTACCTCTGTCCAAAAATAAAGATAAGCGAAGTGAGTTCAAGAATTATCGTGGTAAATGAATAGTAATGAGCAAAAATTAGACAGCCCTCCCTGATTTATAAAGGACCGAAACGAAAATGTGGCAACGTCTGTAACGTCTACATATCATCAGGATCAAAGAGTATGAACTAAGCACAAACAAAGAGAAACATGCAAAACATATCACAGAATGCCAATGAGAGTGTATTAAAACAATCTGGATGGAGGGTGGAAATTACGTGAAGAGATTTAGGACTGGGAATGTAGAGAGAATGAAGGATGGTAAATGGATAAATGTGCAGGGCAGTAAATTTTAAGAAAAATGCAACTCACTTACTCACTTGGAATGAAAGCCATGGAGTGCATAGGGAGATAGATAGATGCCTGACTCTTAACCCTTCCACCAAGTCCGATCTAAATTTGATAAAAAAAAAAATTTGAGTTTACCATGCTCCATAACCTTAACTTGACTTTTCCTTGTGACCTGCATCTCTACCGATGTAGATATTATATAGGCATTAGTATATCTATATAAATAAACGGCAAATTCTGTCCGTCCGTGTGTCTGAAACCCCTCTAACTCGGGACACACTTGCTCTACATAGACATATTATACCTTTTTGGAATCAGGATGATCCCGGGATTGAAAATCTGCCCTTCATCTGGTGCTTGAACAGTTTGTGATTTGAAGAACTCAACTCAATTGAAGTTCCACGGAGTTTGTGATTTGAAGAACTCAAATGAGGGCTAATTGGGCCGGAGGCCAATTAGCCCTCCGCAGGAGCTAGATTAAAATACAATGTACAGCATGTAGTGTCTGATAGTAACCTACAGATTCTCACTAGGAATGTCAGTTCACAGTAAGTAGTGTCTGATTTCACATGATATCTGTACACAGTCTCTTGTCCCAGACTATCAAGAATCCTTAACATACGATGTTTTTCAAAATATCCTTGCAGTCCAAACAATCAAGAAATTCATGACGTATTCAAACACATGGAAGTCCACAGGACATCTATCAGACACTACTACTTTACCAAACATCCTCTCCTACCTGTATATAATGGCAGAGAGACGCCCTTCACATCAGAAAGGGGGCCAGAATGCCCGAGAGCACAATTAGGGCAGAGTAAGGAGAAAGGGGAGACTGGCCGTCACACTAGGCTCGTTTGTAAATCGCAATATAATTGCACAATAAAACTCAGTAACCCAAGAGTGCTGTAACTCACCTCGATAATTCGTCTCTCGACTTTATTCTGGTTGTACTAAATAATCCATAATCGACTTCCGTACAAGTACCTACGACCACGATATCGAGATTGGTGTGCAGCGATAACAACAAACCCATCTACGATAAACTACGTTAAACTACAATAAATTACTATAATAAATTATGTCATCGAGACTGGTGGCCAGCGGTAACCCTGAACCCACTACGTTCACTTAGCAGCGGTAAACAAAGCCGATTAACGTCTCAACCAAAGCAATCAAACAAACATAACATCTCAACCAAAGCAATCAAACAAACATAACGTCTCGCTCCTAACCACCTCAACTCCACGATTTACGAGAAACAATAGCAGCGATAAATTGCGTCTATCAACAACTGTACAAGCCTACATGTTAATCTCAACGACTAAGTAAATCAGGTACTAAATAAGCAACCAAAGATGTGAGAAACTACAAACAACACAAAGAAGAGTGACAAGGGAGGAAATTGCGCTAGCAGTCTAACCCAGCATGATGAGCTAAAACACTGCTGACATCCCCATACCTCCACCACGATCCCCACCTTCTCCACCACAACCCCCACCACCATATTCTCCACCACAACTACCAGAGTAAGGCACGGGTTCACACTGTTTGCAAGATGATCATAACACGCCAGTCAGCCCAAGTGCTTGACAACACCGGCCTGCCATCCTGCCGCACCTGCCTGTCTGCCAGTCTGTCTGCTGTCGCATCATACCGAGAGCCGACCCACCTCAACAGGAAGTGTGAGACGTCTAGAGCGAGAGTCTCGACCCCAAATGTAATCAATAATCAACAACACCTCTTTCGTCATACCACGACTGTATCTCCACTGCTGTTTTAGTGAGTTAATTTATTCGTACCAAAGTTCTATTAGTTAACAATTCACCAATTACGTAGCTACCCATAAAATACTAACACTTAGTTAATGACCCAAGCAATTATTTATTCATCATCATAAATATTACAAACTAAACAGTGAGAGACAATTACACAAGTTACACTGACATACAGTATGTGTTTTATAATTTTAATTTTATAAGCAATTAACAGAAGGGTTAGATACGAATTAGTAAGTGGTCCCATTATGCTAAGTAGAGTTCCATTATTAGTGCCCGAAGGATCAACATTAACAGCGACAAATACCCTTGCACAAACACCAGAAAACGATCAACATAATATAAATACCGAAACACCATCAAATACAGAGGAACAAGCAGAAAACGAAACTCAGGAAACAAAACATAAGCTAGATAAAGAACAACAAACAGACTCAATATACGCCGAAGTAAATGATGATGGCACTTGGTCTCAGATGTAGATGGTGAACTTTATAAAAAAAATTTCCTTAAGTCTACTATAACTTAGACCATAGAGTATTAAGGTCAGGAAAAACAAATAAATTGCCAATAAATGACGATTGCAAAACAAAAACTGTAAAGATGGATAACACAAATGCAGCAAGCACTAGTGCAATGCCTTCTTCACAAAATACCAGTAATAATTCCTTTCCAGTGTACATTTGTCATGAAGATAGTGAACCACCAAAATTCTCTGGTACAGAAAAAGCCAAGATAGACATTAACACCCTTATTGAACAGTGTCAGCAGTATTTCATTAGGCGACACATTACAGACGAGAAAAGGAAAATAGCTGTTTTTTTTCAGCTAGAATAAACCAAGAACGATGCCCAGCTGGCAATTTACTTAGGTTAGAATTTTCTTAGTGGTATAACCCCAGAATTAAACAAAATTGTAGACCTCCTTAGGCGAACACACTCAGGCTCAGATCTAGGAGAAATAACAGCAGATATTTCCACTATCAAGAAAACCTTGTTAGCAAGCCTAGAAAACTCGAACTGGGTCACAGAGGATGGTGAGATGTCACCAGTGCATGATGTTAACATCATTGGCTATATATCAGCCCTATGTTAGTTTCCTGACAGGGTGCTGAAAATAGCTTAAACCATCCCTTACAATCCAGGGATGTGTTCACTTGATTTCATTTATGAGGTGGAATTAACTTGCAGTAAAGCTGGTGTCACTGACACATCACAGCCCACAAGACCAGGAATCAAAGTACCAGAAATAGCAGCAGGGATAAATAAGTTAAGTCCTGCCAAGGAGCAGAGATAATCACGTCCAGTTCAGAAACAAACACACAGTCAGGTTAGCTCAAGGACTCGTTCCCGTACACCAGGCAACAGAGCGGTGCAAATATTTGACAGGAGTCCCAGTAGACATCGATCAACACAAAGACACACAAATGGAATATCATCTCGTAGGTTGAGCTCAAGTAACACACTCTGTTACTATTGCGCAAAATCTTGTCACACAAGATCAGAATGTTACATCAGAACAAAGGAAGATAGGCAAAAGACAAAAGGGTTCGAAGCATATTGTAGACATCATAGGTGTATAGGTCACTGGACCACAGAATGTGAAACAGTAGAAAGATTGCTATCCACCAATAGGTCGGGGGAAGCTCGTACCAGCACAAAAGGCGACGAGACCTAAAACACCCAATTAAATAGTCAGCATAGGAAGTCTCTTTGGAAATGAAAGCATTTTGGTCTCTTCTGTATGTGAGGAGGAAGAGATTTCATTTTTTTTTGGGGGGGGGATTCAGGCTCACCAGTGAACTTTAATAACGCAAGATCAGTTAGAAAGAATTATTAGAAATAGGAGAAAAGTGACGTTCCTGGAAAACTCGGACTTAAATTTATACATAGTGGATGGTAAAGAAATACCAGTTATTGGTATGATCGAGTTAAACATGAAGTTCACAGAGACCACAAAATCATTCACTACCACCTTTTATGTAGTAAAAAAATTATCAATCAGAGGAAGTGGTTTACTTGGACTAAACACAATGAGGAGTGACAATATAATATTCATGTCACATTTTAATGGAACTCATTATGACAGCGAATTCATAAAGGAAACTTCATCTCCTGATAATACAACCAGCAGTTATAGGAAAACTAGCATCACAAGAACGATTACACACAAAACCAAAATAGGTTAGTCCGACATACAACGACTCAAAGAAAATGTGCGCGCAGACCAGCTATCAGATACCTCGCTCACTAAACCACAACCCAATCGTGACTCGCTCACTCAACCACAACCCAATCGTGACTTGCTCATTTACCGAGCAAGCATTAATTACTGTATGATGTAAATTACCACCAAAATAATTCATGCAAATCACGATTAAGAGTAAGCTGAGAAATTGTAATATCATTGCATTAGAAAAGACGTTTAGAATAAATGGCCTTTTAACTGAGAATGCCCTGTGATGGATGAATCAAAATGGTGAAACTAATGTGATTTTAGCTAACACCATGAACAGAGATGTGAAGATTAACCCCTACACCGCGGGGTTGTTGGAGGCGAGCCGTGTCATTCCTGCGGGGATATTCACGCTCCGACTCACTTCTTAAAAATATTTGCCAAAAATCAGTTATTAGTCCTAGAATATTATAAGCAAATATGCATACGGAACATACCTTCAGCTTTCTCCTGGAAAGTTTTTTTTTTTAGCACTCGTCGACTACCGTAGGACTTGTGGAGACTTCTGAAGTTGGGTAACTAAGTCTCCACTTTACACTTCCCGACATCCCCTAATCTGAATACCACTGCCAGATATTATCACTAGAATCCTATTCCATGATTTTCAAGTAGTTTGGAATCCATACTAAAAAAAAAAAAACACTGTGAAAGCAATGAAAAATACGAGCGCGTACGAGCCTCCCTCTCCCGCTAATTCACCGCTGGTATTGTCATTTTTTACTCATATACACACTCACGCTATACTATTTCTAGTACTTTATTACACTTATATATATCTACAGTCCTTTACCGCTTCCCACACGATGTTTAGTAGGGGTAGAGGCCACAGGGTCTTTTATAATAGGCGCAAAAGCGGCAGAAATGGAGGGGCGTCATTTCACCGTGAAGAACGAGAGAGAACTGAGCGAACTGACTGTCTGTATCTCGCTAGCCAAGAGTTGAAAATGTCAGCTGCTAATGTATATGCTAAGAAATAAGTCGTAGGAAATCTAGACAATACATATAAATTAGGTAGTTCCATGTGAATATAAATATCACTCAGGCTTCTCCCTTCCTTTCTTATATACATTTATATTACGAGAGTAGCTCATACGGCATATTTCACGGGGGAAAAAAG
>JAGKTI010026568.1:0-13551 GCA_018397915.1 Birgus latro | reverse complement strand
CTTCTTCGTAGCCCCTGTTCCTCATCCACTCATTATATGCTTTCTTCTTTTGTGCCACAGCCTCTCTCACCTCTTCAGTCCACCATGCTGTTCCCTGAACCCCCTTTCGTCTACTCTTCACCCCACACACCACCTCACATGCTGCACAGATTTCTTCTGTGAATACCTTGCACACACCCTCCACGTCCCCCATCTGCTCCAATCTATATTTACCCAAACGCTCCTCCACTTCCCTTCCATATTCAGCCTTTATTCCATCCTCTTGTAACTTTTCTACCCTCCTTGTAACAAATACTTCATGTCTTTCCCTTCTTCTCTTCCTCCATCTTGTTTGCACCAGCTATGAAAAAGGTGAAAGCCAGTGAATTTCATGTTCGGTCATAACCTAACCTAACCTAACCTAACCTATCCTAACCTAACTTATGCTTACCATAAAGATTTTCATACATAACCTGTTTTCATCATGCTGTAAATGTCTTAAATAATTACCAAAAATGTTAATCATAATTTCCTTCTTGCAATTTAATTTTTTCATGCATGGTTTTTAAGTGCACCAGCTATGAAAAAGGTGAAAGGCAGTGAATTTCATGTTCGGTCATAACCTAACCTAACCTAACCTAACCTAACCTAACCTAACCTAATCTAACCTAACCTAACCATTTTTCTGGTAGCAATTTACATCATTTACTGTATTTGATGCTTTGTATCCAATAGTTTAGTGTATAAAATGTGAGAAAAGATGATTTTCATGTCAGATACTTACTTGTACTATGCTGGCAAGCTCTGAGCACGTATGCCTCACTCACCTTTAAATCATCATTTTTTGGTTAAAATTCAATTAATTCATGCTTTGTGTGCATTATTTATGTGAAAAGGGACCTATATAAGTGCTATACATGTCCAGTAGGGAGGTAGGAAGGTAGTTTTCTGATTTAGGTTAGGTTAGGTTAGGGTCATGAATGACCAGTGCTGGAGCTTCAGGGCCCAGTATCCGGACAAATCCAATATTCGGACATGCCTTTGGCTCTATTACATCGGATATTGGAGGGATTACTGTATAAGAAAGGGGATGAAACACTAGCAAGGGTTTCAGTTGGGCCTCAGTCATTTTGAGTGAAGTTTAGTTGGGTACTTGTGAAGCAGTGAAGTGTTGTAAAGTTCTGTATATTTTCGGTACTTGTGAAAACAGTGTTGTCGAGTATTAAGTGCAACTGCAGTTAAGTTTGTATATCTCTAGTGCTTGTGAGAACAGTGAAGTGAAGTTGGAAAGCATTGAGTGGATTTATTTGGATAATAAAGACAGTGAACTTTAAGAAGCCAGTGTTTATTTTCACCCCAGCTGATGTTGTGAGCTATACACCTAAAGGCTGACCTTAGGAAGAAGGACTCACTGGGCAACGTCCTTCCTATACTGAACTTCTGCTGTTGGAGCCTGTGACAGTGTGGGGACTGGGACATAACAATATTTTCGGGAGTAACAGAAAAATGTATGACAATAAGATCAGAAAGAGAAAGAGAAGAATTGAGTAAAGTTAAAGAGATAATATCAGTAGTTATGGAGGGTATAAACGAAGCTCAAAAAGGAACTGAAGAAGTGTTTAGGTTAGGAAAGTAAGAGGAAGGAGGGGCGAGGCCATTGAAGGTAAAGTTTGAGTCCCAGGTAATGGTAAATGAAATCATCAATAGAACATGGAAATTATCAGACAAAGAGGAGTTCAAAAAATGTTTAGATACAGAGACATGCAAATGAGGAAGAAAGAACTAAAATAAAGGAGTTAATAAAGGAAGCAAAGGCAAATAACGATCAGAGAACGGAGGAAGAGAAGACAGTGTTTTACTGGAGAGTTTTTTTTTTTCATTCGCTCATTTTTGAAGGCTCCAACATGCTTGCATGTGTCGGCCTTGGTCACCTAATGGCGGCTCTCCACGCTGCTCGATCTCTGGCAGCCTCCCTATTCAGTCCCTTAACCCTTAAGTCACATTTAATGGACCAGAAATTGAGGAAGTGGTACCGACAGAGAGAAGAGAGTATAAGTTATAATGAAAAACGTTTGAAAGTGACGTACACTAATGTGGATGGTTTAATATCGGCAAGGTTAGAAATAAACGATTTCTTGAGGGTACATGAACCTGATGTTATGTGCTTTGTAGAGACCAAATTAAGCGGGGGTATTGATATCTGTATGGGAGATGGTAAATACAAACTGTGGAGAAGAGACAGAAAAGATGAAATGGGAGGAGGAGTGATGAAGAACAACATAAGTGTAGATACTGTGGAAATGGGAGAGGGTAGAGCCGAAGTGATAAATATGAAATTAGAAACTGGAGGGAATGGTAAGAGAGGTATGGCAGTAGTATATGTTCCACCTAAGACAAGAGCATGGAATGACGATGAATACCAGGAAATGTTGTCAGACATGGTTATTTATCTACAGAAAGTGATAGAGAAAAGCAGCAATATAATTCTAATGGGTGGTTTTAGTTGTAAAGAGATGATCTGGGAGGAATGGGACTCAGGAGACAGCGAAGTTTCGTGGGGCACTATATTGTTAAATATAGTAATGAATAATGTAATGATGCAGTGGGTCAAAGAAGAGGCACTATTCTGAGGTGATGACACACCAGCAAGATTAGATTTACTACTAACCAAAGAACCTGACGTAATTGAATCTTTGAAATATCTGTGTCCTATGGGAAAAAGTGATCATGTGGTCAGAGTTCCAGATGATAATAGGGAACATGGTGCCAAGAGACGAGTTTTATAGGCAGGGTAGGTACAACTTTGGGAAAGGAAGCTTTACAGAATTTAAAAACAAGAGAGATTCAGAGGAAGTGGGATATCTTTCTAGACTTCTATAATTCAGGAGTGGAAAAATATGTTCCAAGAATAAGTGGGAAAGAAAACAGGAAAAAGGATTGGTTTAATAGAAGGCGTATAATAGCGAAAAAAAAGAGAGGGACATGGCATGGAGCAAATGGAGAAAGAGAGGTAATAACAGAACAAAGGAAGAATATAAAAGAACTAAAAATGAATATACAAGAATACGTACAGAGGAAGAAAGGAACCTTGAAAAAGGTATAACTGACAAATGTAAGGATGAACCCAAATTGTTTTATAGAATTGTCAATGGCAAATCGAAACAAAAGGAAGAAATCACCAAACTGAAAGTAGGAGAGGTCTATAAAGATGCAGCAATGCAAGCTGAAATAATGAACAAATGTTTCCAATCAGTTTTCACTAATGAATGGGAGTTTGTGGAAGGGGAGGGAGTGACTAGAAATGTAGTGATAAAAGATATAAAAGTGGAAGCGCAGGAAGTTTATAAATTACTGGAAACTCAAGATGTTAGGGAAGCCCCAGGACCAGATGGAATTTCAAATTGGGTACTGAAGGAATGCAGAGAAAAACTAGCGGATAAGATTCAAAGTTTAATCGTGTGTTCACTGGAAGAGGGGAAAGTGCCTCGGAAATGGAAGAGAGCAAATGTGGTACCAATTTATATGGGAGCAAACAAAGGAAGAACCCCTGAACTATAGACCAGTGTCCCTAACTAGCATGGTTGCAAAATTGTGTGAGAGGATCCTGAAAGATAGATGGATAAAATATCTGGAAGAGATTAATATTTTGGCTGAAAGTCAGTTTGGATTCAGAAGTGGAAGGTCATGTGTTTCCAACTTGCTGAGCTTTTATTCAAGAGCGATTGACGTGCTACAGGAGAGAGACGGTTTGGGTGGACTGTGTGTATTTGGATTTGGAGAAGGCCTTCAACAAGGTACTCCACAAGAGACTAATGTGGAAATTAGAGCATACAGTATAGGAGGACTGAAGAGAGACTTTTTGAGAGACAGACAAATGAGGACAGTAATAAAGGACAGGACGTCTGGATGGAGAGAAGCAACAAGTGGTGTCCCACAGGGCTTGGTGTTGGCACCAGTAATGTTCCTGATTTATGTAAATGATATGGTAGATGGAGTGAACAGATATGCAAGTCTATTTGCTGATGATGCAAAGATCTTGAGGAAGGTACAGATGAAGAAGAACTGTAAAATGCTACAGGGGGATCCGGATAGGATACATGATTGGAGCCGGATGTGGGAAATGAAACTGAATGCAAAAAAATGTAAAATACTGGAAATGGGTAAAAGCGCCAAGAGGCTGTCACTGAATTATTTGATGGGTAATGAACCAATTACAAAAGCGAGAGAAGAGAAGGATTTGGGAGTGCTGGTCCAGGATAGTTTGTCACCTGAAAAACACATTAACAAGATGATTAGAGAGACATATAAACTCTTGACCAACACAAGAGTAGCATTTCATTACATGAATAAAGAGATGATGAAAAAATTGATAGTGGCCATGATCCACCCCAGGTTAGAATATACAGCAGTAGTGTGGTCCCCATACAAAAAGAAAGATATAAATAAGATTGAGAGAATACAAAGAACAGCAACCAAGATGGTTCCCAGTCTGGCAGATCTGTCATACAGTGAGAGACTGGAAAGGCTGGATTTGCCTTCCTTAGAGAAAAGGAGAGAGAGGGGTGACATGATTGCAGTGTTCAGGACCATGATGGGAGTAGATAAAATTGATAGAGAAGGTATGTTTATATGGGATAAGAGAGCAACAAGAGGACATGGACTGAAACTGAAGAAGCCAAGCTGCTTGAAGGACATCAAGAAATATAATTTTCCATATAGATGCATAGACCTGTGGAATAGACTGGACAAAGAGATCATCCAGTCTAAAAACTTAAACGAGTTTAAAGCAAAATTTGACTTACTGAGAAAAAGTGACGGGACCCCACGAGTGTAACTTATTTCCTGTATATCACAATTAGGTAAATACAATTAGGTAACTACACACACATGCAGACACTCATGCACTCACGCATGCAGACAGAGGGGGGTGCATGCTTTGAGCTTGGTCCCTACTTGGGTCATTGGTCGGACCTCTAGACTCCACGTTCCGCCCAAATAGTCCTTCTTTTTTCAACAGTCATGATGAGCCTTTTCCTTCCTAGCTCAAATTATGGATATGGTTTCCGTTTCCTGCTTCCCCGGTTCTGCTGAATTTTTAACTCCAATGATGACCCTGGCTTCCCTTCCTGGTACTTCTTGGACTCCTCCTACCTCAACCCAGGTGATGACCCAGGACTCCCATTTGACTGTGGTCTCAACTTCCTCCCTTCCTACTACACATTCGATTATCTTACCTAATCCATCCTCCTCGCCACCTGTGTCTTCCACTCCTCTAGCTCCTGTTATGTCTGCTTCTGTCACTTCCCCTTCCTTTGTCACAATTTACCCCAATCTTCCTCCTTCACCTCCTGTCTCTGTTCTTTCAAGTGTCCTCTGTCTCCATCCCCCGACCTCGTCCTTCTTCCATTGTTCTTGCCCCTTCCCTCATTTCCTCTTTATTTGGCCTGCAGACCTGTATGAAATACTTCAATATCATGGAAGCTAATGATGACCTCTTGCTGCACCTCTCCCTGCTTCGCCAGGTAGGCAGGGATGTCACCTGCTTGGCCCGTCAGAATGGCTCCCACCTCCTTGTCGTCCACGATGCTGCCCAAGCTGAGAAGGTGGCATCCCTGGTCAACAGTTCAGGACAACATCCATCTTAATTCTTCCACTGGCACTGTCCATCTACTATCGTCAGTGTCCTTTGGCCAGAGGGCTTTCGCAGAATGCTCTGGTGATATTGGGCTCATTCTTTCTGAGCAACGCCATCCCATTTGCTCGGATCAATGTTACACAATTCCTCCTTGTGGATGCCAACAGGAACCAGCCAATATTGTTAAGATGGTCTTTGCCTCTGGCAGTCTGCCCCCTGTGGTCATCCTTGGGGGCATTGTTCTCCAGGCTTGCCAGTTTCTTCCATCTCCTCGCCAGTGCACATTTTGTTGGCACTTTGGCCACCCTGCCAAATACTGCCAATCAACAGCAGTTTGCCTGAACTGTGCACTGGCTGGTCACACTTCCTCGGACTGTTCTTCCACCATTCTGTGCTGCCCTAACTGTCAGGGCAGCCATTCTGCCACGTACTAGCAATGTTCCATTTATCTACTCTAGGCAGAAGTGTCTAACATCTGCTGGAAAACTGGCCTCTCCCTTTGTGAAGCCCATCGCAAAGTTCCCAGCCTCGGTCGCCATCCGACTGTTACATATGTACGCCTAGAAAGTCCTTCCCCCGTGGAGTCGCCAGTCTCCATCTCCTCCAGTGTCTCGGCTTCTGTCCCTGTCTCTAATTCTTTCTCTGCTCTTGTTTCTCTACCTGATTCTTACCATTCCTTCCTTTGTTTCTCATGTCCTCCCTCGACTCCTTCTACCTCTGTATCTTCTCAGTCTCTTCTATCACCTTCTCGTCCTGCAAACAAACGTCAACATGTTCACGCTTCCGTCACATTCCTGGTCTCTCCCCCCCCCCCCAGCTTCTCCTATCCGACCTCCTAAATGCCCCTAACCTTCCACTTCTACTCCCAGTACCTCATCCCCTCTCTTTTCAACCTGTCAGCATCCTTGGGTCATCTTGTCGGTGTCCACGTCCTGTTTCGTCTCCCTCGAATACAGAAACCATTTAGGATATTGCCTCCTACATTCACTGTCCTCCTTTGTTTCTGTGGATGTCCATCCACCTCTCTCTTCCCATCCCGCTACTCCTGTTCCTCCCCCTTTTAAACCTTCCCCTCCCCCCAATTCTGTCTACTTGTTTCTTCTTTCTCGTCTATTCTTTCGATCCTCAAATCCCTATGCCTCCCAGGCAACCTCGCCGTGACTGTCATGTGCATCCACCACACTTTTCCCAGTCTTAATTCTTGTTTCTCCTCATTGCCCTTCCAAAATGGAATATACGTGACTTTGCATCCTACTGTCCTTCCTTATGATACCACATATCCGTTCATGATCCTCTGCTTGTAGCTCTTTAAGAAACTTCTCCATACTTCCTCTGTTCCTATTCCAGGTTTTCCTTTTCTCAGTTCTCTTCCTCCTTCTTCTTCTGTGCTCTTCTTATCCGCAACACTGTTCCTTTTGAACCCTTTTCTGTTTCTTCCTCTATCCCGCGTGCTTCCACCTGTCTTTTTCTTCACCACTGGGTCACTGTCTGCTCTCTCGATTTCTTTCCTTCTGTTCCTTTTAATTTTTCTGCATTTTCCTCCTTACTTCTTTCCCTTCCTCTGATTCTCCTCTTTGGAGACTTCAGTTGCCGTCATACCCTTCGGGGTGACTCCGTTGTCACCTCCAGGGGTCATCTCTTTGAATAGTTTCTTTCTTCTTCTGATCTGTTTCTCCTCAATACTGGCTCCCCTACTCACTTTGACCTTCATACTTATTCCTTTTCCTGCATCGATCTGTTTCTTTGTTCTCCTATTTCCCTTGACTTCCACTGGTTGGTTCTGGATGCTGTCTTTTTAGTGACCGCTTCCCTATCAAGCTTTCCCTTACTTCTTTCTGTCCGGTTCCTCGTCCTCCCTGTTGGCAGTTCTGTGCTGCTAACTGGAGCATAGTTTCCTCTCTTATGGTTCCCTCTTTACCTCCTTCCTCCTTTTCTTCTCCCCACAAGCTTTAGGAGCTGCCCTTACCTTACTTCTATCCCAGGGAAATACCATACCTCCTACAGCTATAACTGTGCCATGGTGGACACCTGAATGCAAGTGTGCCCACCGTATTAAATGTGCTGCCTGGAAAAGCTTCTGCTGTCAGCAATCTACACTGGACTGTACTCGTAGTCTCTTAATTTTTCAGCGTGCGTCTGTGGCCTTCTGCCGCACTATCCGTCAAGCCAAGCACCGCAGTTGGATGTCTTGTTTGTAACATATTGGCGGACACTCCTGCTGCAGCATTTTGGTCTTGTATCCGTAGAATCACTGGTAAGCACATCACGCCCCCGGCTTCTGTTCTTTCTTTAGATGGTCATTCTGTAGCTGATGTGTCCTTGAATGCTGAAGCTTTAGATTGTTATTTTAGATTTTTAAGCACAGAGTCCCACCTTCCTCCATATTTTCTCCATTTTAAATCTCTTTCCGAATCTGTCCTGATTTCTTTTACTTTATTTGCCGGGGGAGCTATTAATGCTTCTTTGTCACCCCATGAGTTGTCGTCTGCTCCTCAGTTGTGTAAAAATTTCAGTGAAGCTCTTAATGGTATTCATTATAGTATATTGAAACATTTCTTTCCCAGTGCCCTGTCTTTTCTTTTAGCCCTTTTCAACAGAATTTGGTTTGAGGGTTTCTTTCCTCCTGCTTGGCGTGTGGCAGTCATTTAACCATTTCTTAAGCCTGGTAAAACAGGTTGTCTTCCTCAAGACCACCATCCCATTGTGCTGACCAGTTGTTTATTTAAACTGCTTGAACGTGTGATCAGTTGTCGACTTATGTGGCACCTTTGTATCACTGTCTTCTTTCCCCCTTACAGTTCAGATATAGCAAAGCTTGTCGTTCTGCCTTTTCCTTTTGCCAGTCTGTCATTGCTATATTTTTTAATTTGGAAAAGACTTATGATACTACATGGTGATATCATATTTTGAGTTGTCTTCATTCCCTTGGTCTTTGTGATAATATATATATATATATTTTTTTTCAAAATTTCCTTTCCCTCTGCACCTTCCATGTCTATCTCAGTGCCCATCTCTCCTGTGCCTTCCCCCAGCATGAAGGTATTCCCCAGGACTGTGTCCTCAGCACTACCTTTTTTCTCATTGCCATTAACGGTGTTGTTTCTTCCCTGCTGCCCACTATTTCCGCCTCTCTATAAGTCGATGATTATGCTATTTACGCTGCGGATTCGGATCTCCCCTGTCTCCAATCTCTTATTCAGTCTGCCATTACTGCAGCCTCCACTTGGGCCACCACTCATGGTGTTCATTTCTCTCCTTCCAACTTCAAGTCCCATGCAGTGGCATTTACCCTTTCCCATACTATACCACCTCTTTACCTGTATGATGCTGCTCTTCCTTATCGATCATGTGCAACCTTTCTTGATAGTCTGTGACTCTTGGTTGAACTGGAATGCTCATGTTTCTTTCCTTTGTTCCTCCACTCTTCCTTGTCTTCACTTACTACAAGCTCTGTCTCATCTTTCGTGGGGCGCTGATTGCACCATGCTTCTTCAACTTCACTCTGTCCATGTTCTTTCTAAACTCGATTATGGGTGCCAAGTCTATTCATCTGCCTCTGCCCATACTCTTTCAAAACTTGACTCCCTTGATCATACTGGTCATCGTTTAGCCATAGGAGCATTCCAGTCAACTCTGGTCATAAGCCTTTGTGTCATATCGGTCTTCTCCCCCCCCTCCTCTCATCGTTCTCTCCCTGCAGTTAAGTCTTATGCACGTCTACTTCAGTTTCCTTCTGATAAATTGCTCCGCCCTCCTCCCTCTCTCCAACGTTCATTTCAGTCTGCTTCTTATCTCCTCCTTCCTTTCTCCCTCTGTATCCCCTTTCTTCTTCAGTCTACTGGTTTCACCTTTCCACCCATTCTTCCCCTTTCATCCTGTTTTTTTCCCCCCTTGGCTTTTACCTCCTCCAGTGGTCTGCTCTTCTTTTCCCCCTTGCTCTTGCTCTCTGCTTTCTCCTGTCGCTCTCTGCTCCTTTTTTCTTGAACACGTCTTCTCATTCTTCTTCTTCATCTATCATTATCGATGTTTCCAAATCCCTTCATGGTGTTGGTTTTGCTCTTGTCGCCCCTGAGTTTTCATTTTCCATTTCCCCTCCATCTGTTAAACGTGTTCTCACAGCAGCAATTCTTTTCACTCTGAAGTCCCTGTTTTGTTCCTCTTCATCCACTTTTGTTATTCTCTTCGATTCCTATAGTGCATAGTGCGCTTTCTTCCCTACTAACCCCTTGTCACCCAAATTCAAGAGTGGCTCTTCCGTTTTTCTGTATGTAAGAAGTCGATTAAATTTTGATGGGTCCCTGGTCATGTTAGAACTGCCAGTAATGAACATGCAGACTCACTAGCTCAATCGACTGCTCCGTCTTTCATGTCTTCTTCTTGGCCCATTCTTGCTCTTGATTGTTTTCCTGTTCTTACTCACCTCTTCTGTGGCCTATGGCAAACTTCCTCGGACTCCTAGGTCACCAGTAAGCTGCCCCGTTAAACCTTTTGTTCCTCTGTGGCCTATTTCCACCCATCCCAATCATCGATGGGAGACTGTCCTCGCTTGTCTTCGCTTGGGTCACACCTGCTTCCCTCACAGTTACTTAATGAGTGGTGACCCTCCTCCACTTTGTTCATACTGTAACTGTCCCTTGACCATCAGACATCTTTTTTTGACTGCCAGTTCATACTTTTTGACCATAGCTCTGCTTTTCCCTTCCTCTCATTATTACCCGCCCCTCGTTGCTTACAGATTTCCTTGGTGATTCTCCTACTTTTTGTATTTCTGATATTATTGCTTTTCTTTCTGCCCTGCATATAGTGAAAATTATGGTCGGACAGAGGTTGGTTTCAGTTATATCGGCATATGCTCCACAGGTGGGATTGGATGATGCAGAGAAGGATAGATTTTGGGATGATTTAATACGTGTAGTGAGTGGTATGGGTGATGATGAGGTAGTGGTTCTGGGAGGGGATTTAAATGGTCATGTGGGTGAAGCAGCTCAAGGTTATGAAGGAGTCCATGGAGGATGTGCGTATGGTGTGAGGAATGCGGAAGGGGAAAGAATGCTCGAGTTTGGGGAGGCTATGGACATGATTGTGTGCAACACACATTTTAGGAAAAGAATCAGCCGGTTGATTACGTATGAGTCCGGGGGAAATAGTAGTCAGATAGATTATTTTCTGGTCAGGAGGGTTGATAGGAGATTAGTGAGGGATGTTAAAGTTATGGGAAGCGAGGAGTGTGTGCAGCAGCACAAACTGTTGATTTGTGACATGGTGCTTAAGGATCGAGTGATGAGAAGGAGGACATATGTACCTAGGAGGAAAATATGGAAGCTGGGAAACCAATCAGTAAGCGATGCCTTTTATAGTGAGATGAGGAGAGTGGTGGCTGAACAGGAAGCCATAGATAGAGGTGTTAATGAACAGTATAGGCCCTTAAGAACAACCTCTTGAGAGTTACCGATACAATATGCGGTTGGACAAGAGGCCCATCAAGACATAGAGGAACTTGGTGGTAGGATGAGGGTGTAGAAGCTGCAGTTAAGGAGAAAAGAAGGCTTTTCCGGGAATGGAAGAATGGTGGTAACAGGGAGGAGTACTTGGCTGCCAAGCGCAGGGCTAGAAGAGAGGTATACAGGGCAAAGTCTGAGTCACAGAGACTTTTACTTGATAATCTAAATCATGGAGAAAGGAAAAATATGATTTTTAGGGTGGCAAACCAGGTGAAGAGGGATAATCGGGACATTGTAGGTGAGCAGTGTGTGAAGAATGATGATGGAAGGGTGGTGGTGAGCAGTGAGGATATTAAAGATGCATGGAGAGAGCATTATAGCCGATTGCTGAATGAGGAGTTTGATTGGGATAGAGAAGGTTTGGAGCCCGCTGATCCAGTGTTTGGCCCTTGGCCTTTGATTGACGCTGCTACTGTGAGTGAGGCAATAGGCAGGATGCGGGTGGGAAAGGCGCGGCAGGTGTGTCTGGTTTGACTGCCGAAATGTTGAAGGCCTCAGGAGATACTGGGGTGAGGTTAGTCACTGACCTGATAAATAGGATTATATATGAGTGTGTTGTCCCAGATGATTGGCTGAGGAGTGTAATTGTAAATGTGTACAAGGGAAAGGGTGATGCCCTGGAAAGGGGAAATTACAGAGGTATAAAGCTCTTAGATCAGATAATGAAAGTAATGGAGAGAGTTCTAGAAGGTATGATTAGAGAAAGAGTGAATATCGATGAGATGCAGTTTGGGTTTATGCCAGGCAGGGGGACCACTGATGCCATATTCATTGTTCGACAGCTTCAGGAAAAATATATTGGAAAGGAAAGGGAATTGGATTTTGTTTTTGTTGATTTCGAAAAGGCCTTTGACAGAGTCCCTAGAGAGATGGTGAAGTGGGCAACGAGAAAGCTAGGGTTGGAAGAGTGGCTGGTTAGGGTGGTTATGGCCATGTACATGGGTGCTCGCACCCAGGTAAGAGTGAATGGAGCTTTGAGTGATGAGTTTTCCGTGAATGTTGGTGTGCATCAGGGGTCAGTTTTGAGTCCCTTGTTGTTTATCATGGTGCTTGAAGCCCTCTCACGTGACTTCAGAGATGGACTTCCATGGGAGATGTTGTATGCTGATGATTTGGTGTTGATTGCGGAGAATGAAAAGGAGGCGGAGGAAAGATTTAAGAAGTGGAGAGATGGTATGGGGTACAAGGGCTTAAGGGTAAATGCAGATAAAGCAAAAGTGATGATGTCTAGGGTTGGTGGCGGTACAATCAGAGAAGAGGGAGAGTGGCCATGTGCAGTTTGCCACAAGGGTGTGGGAAGCAATTCCATCTTGTGTAATGTTTGTGATAAGTGGGTGCATAAGAGATGTAGTGGTATTAGAGGTAGACTGCGAGATGATGCTGATTTCATGTATGTGGTGTGTCGGGGAGAGCAGGTGGAGATTGTTAGGCGTGAGAGGGTTGAACTTGCAGGTAAGTCTCTTGAGTGTGTGGAGTTTCGTTATTTGGGAGACATGTTATGTGCTGGAGGTGGGGCTGGAGTTAGCTCGGTTGGTAGGGCGAGAAGTGGTTGGAAGAAGTTCAGGGAGCTGTTGCCTCTCCTGACATTGAGTGGACTCTCCTTACGTGCTAAGGGGTCTTTGTATGCAGCATGTGTTAGGACTGTGATGCTGTTTGGTAGTGAGACCTGGGCAGTAAAAGAAGAGGATATTCGCAGGTTTAAACGTACAGAAATGACAATGATTAGGTGGATGTGCAGTGCGTCCCTGCGTGCAAGGCCTGGGGGGGCTGGGTTTACGGTGGAAGAGTTGAGAGGTAGGATGGGACTGGAGTGTATTGGTGTTGTGATGAGGAGATGTAGGCTGAGGTGGTTTGGACATGTGGAGAGGATGGGGATGATAATTGGGTACAGAGGGTGAGGTGTTAATATTGGGGGAGGGGTTGGGAGGGGTAGACCAAGAAAGACATGGGACGAGGTCATTAAGTGTGACTTAAGGGTTAAGGGACTGAACAGGGAGGCTGCCAGGGATCGAGCAGTGTGGAGAGCCGCCATGAGGTGACCAAGGCCGACGCATGCAAGCATGTTGGAGCCTTCAAAAACGAAACGAATGGAGAGGATGGGGGATGATAATTGGGTACAGAGGGTGAGAGGTGTTAATATTGGGGGAGGGGTTGGGAGGGGTAGACTGAGAAAGACATGGGACGAGGTCATTAAGTGTGACTTAAGGGTTAAGGGACTGAACAGGGAGGCTGCCAGGGATCGAGCAGCGTGGAGAGCCGCCATTAGGTGACCAAGGCCGACGCATGCAAGCATGTTGGAGCCTTCAAAAACGAAACGAAACGAAACGATTATTTGCTGCCTTAGTGCCACATAGCCTCTCTAGGCTTGGTGCTAGTTTTGTTCACTATTCATTCACACACACACACACACACACACACACACACACACACACACAC
>JAGKTI010026567.1:0-13551 GCA_018397915.1 Birgus latro | reverse complement strand
TCTTCCTAAGAGTACCTCCAAAATGAGTGGGCACAAAATTAAAAATTATTTATATCCAAGGTGATATTTCATTGTGTAACATAATCTAGCGTGCTTTGTGAGAAAACTTTCACAATGTCAGATGAGGAATTACTGCAAATTAATAGCCAACCCACATCTGTATACTGTTCCTTCAGTTTGAGTACTCCTGAGAGAGAGAGAGAGAAGTAATGCAAAGCTCTTACTTCATAGAAATCTGATCTCAAGTAATCAGAAAGTGTGTATATTAATGGCAATACTTTCCACATCTTATTCTATACCTACTGAGAACGAAAACCACTGTCCCTCGCCCTTCGTACGGTGTGGTGTCTCACAAGTTTCAGCTACAATGTGACAATCTTATTCAAATGAGGGAGAATTTTGCCCAACTAAGGACTGCAAAGTAATCCTAATCAACCCAATGTCGGGCAAGGCATCATTTGGACAGTTTATTCTTGCTACCAGCAGATGACTGCAGTATACGGTACTGGGAGACTACTGTCGACCAAAGGGATAATGTAACCTTTGCCTTTTCCATAAGTTATGAAAATCTAGTTAAGTAATTTTTAAGAAGTCACTATCAATACAAAACACTGTATATTACTTGACTTGAAAATATTCAACAATGGAAATGCAATGAAAATTCAACTCATAATCTGCAATATATTTACTAACTACATGGGGAAGAACTTTTATCATTATACAGTCTGTGACAATAATATTACATTACCAGGTAACTTAAATACCAATACAGTATATATATATAATAAAGCACATCACTGGTGACAGCAGTGCACATCTCAGTAGCCTTTCCTTCCTCGAAATCTTTGCCTGTTGTCCAGCTGTGGAAGAAATTGATGACTGCTATAATGAGTCTTCAAATAAACTTAGCATCATAAGCTAGAGAACAAACCCATTCACTATGATTATTCTTTACATTTCCAGACAACTTTATTCAGCGTAGGAGGGAATTTTTGAGCATCAGATATAGCCTTATTTAATTCTTTGATTACAAGAGCTGGAGAGAGAGAGAGAGAGAAAAAAAAATGGTGTGAGCTTGATTCTCGGGTGGTCTACAGAAAGGGTGGTCTACAGAAAATTACTTGGAAACCAGTAGGTAAGTGTTGCAAAAGAAATGCATACAAAGGAAATCTGTCAACCCTCTCATGGTCAGGTCAAATCTAATGTCCTACTGCAGCTAAATCTAAGTACCGTGAGCCCTTATGTTTCATATGATTTGGGTTCGCAAATTTACCTTTCGCAGAAAAGCCCAAAATTTCCAAGAATTAATTCTCACGATCAAAAATTCACCTTTCGTGTCAGTATATGGGGCACCGGTGGGCAAGGCAATTGTCAGCTGTTGTCTGCCATGTTGTTTTCACAGTTCCCACCAGCTGTGAGGCTGTTTGTGTGGTGCTCAGGTAGTGATTGCAGCTGCAGTCACTTTCTTTGCCTTTCCCTTTGTTCAGCTGTTGTTCTGGTATGGTCTACCTGTATTGTATTATGGCTTCCTCTTCATTCATTGGAGGGCCAGGTAATAGTGGTGACAGTGAAATACTGGGAAGTTCAAAGGATGAAGGCAAGATGAGAAAAGAATGTCATGAGTATCGAGTCGATGTGAAGAGGAAAAAGTATTTGGTAGAGGATAAGACGAAGATTTTTCAAAAGGCTGGTGATCCATTTATTTGATGTTTCTTAGCATTTTTCTCATATTCATATGGCTGTCAGTTATTCTGGTATCCTGTTTATGAGAATTATGTCTTAAAAGTGTGAAAAAAGAGTGACTTTGGGAGGGCCTCTAGAACCAATTAAATTTTTTACCAATGAATTAATACTTTTCAGTTCGCGATATTTAGGTTTGGTGTTAACCTCATGGTACCAATTGGACGCGAAACTTAGGGGCTCACTGTAGCTTTATTCAGCCAAGAGTGAATTATATGAGCCTTAGTGCCATAATAAACAAGTACAGTATCTCTTGCTTAATGACTGACTGAGGCACCACTGGCTCAGTTTAACAGTCACTACAATTTTTCACCATTTGTGACTTGAAAATGGCTCACCATTTAATGAGTGACTGCCAGTTCATAATTTCTTGGTACTTAATGACTGTTTCTGTGAATCTGGGTGTCCCTGTTTTTCTGTGAAGCATTATCTAATCACACTTCCCTGCTGGCTGTGGCCATGGACGGGACTACGTATATTAACAGCAATATGAAACACAACAAAAGACTATGAGATTCAGGGAGAAATGAGACATATTGAAGGCAGGACACACTTATGACAGGGTATCTGGCAAACATTTGCACATTTGCTCATGACACTGGAAGTATGACTGAAATGGCTATTATGAGGATGTTTCACAGCTCTGCTACTTATTATTTCTATCTATCTATTGCCAGACGCCTCAATCCCGCACGGGGTGGCCACAAACAAATCGCCTCCATGTCGCTCTGTCCCCTGCCATTTCACTACCCCGCTCCCAACTCACACCCCCCCCTCTCTCATGTACCTCTCCACTCCATCCCTCCATCTCATCCTCAGCCTCCCCCTCCCTCTCCCCCCCTCCACCTCACTCACATACACTCTCCTCATCAGTCTTTCACTCTTCATCCTCTCCACATACCCAAACCACCTTAAGGTGTTACTCCTAACACTTCCTATCACGTCCACATCCACACCACAACGCTCCTTCACTTCCTCATTTGTTAGTCTGTCTCTCCATGTGACTCCACATGCTCCTCTCAAATAACTCATTTCCACTGCTCTCACTCTTGACTTCTGTCCTTCCAACAGGGTCCAAGCTTCACTTCCATATGTCAGAGTTGGTATCACAATACTGTCATGTAACAACTTTTTCACTTCCATGCTCACCTCCCTGTTTCTTATCACTGCTTTCAACGAACCAGCAACCTTCCTTCCCTGCTGTACCCTTTCGAGCACTTCACCCTCCAGACTACCATCCTTACTCATCACACTGCCCAAGTACTTAAATTCACTCACATTCTCCATATCCTTCCCATCCAATCTCACTGTACACTCACTGGCTTCACTTCTCTCGAAGACCATCACTTTACTCTTCCCCACATTCACCTTTAGATTCCGTTTCTTACACACTCTCCCAAACTCATCTACCAAGCCTTGCAGCTCCCCTTCATCTTCACTCAACAACACAGTATCATCTGCAAACAACAGTACAGGGAGTTTCCAAACACTGCCCTCTCTCACTAGGGCCGCTCCAACATCCACTGCCCGACCTTGTATCTCTTTTATAACCCCATCCATATACAGATTGAACAACCATGGAGACATGACACATCCTTGTTTCAATCCAACCTTCAAATGGAAAGATTCACTCAGTTTGCCATCCACATACACTGCAGCCTTAGCACCCTCATACATACTCTTCACTGCCTTGAACAACTTCCCATCCACTCCATATATATACTTCATATATTCTTAATACTTTCCACAATCCTTGTCTATCCACCCTGTCATATGCTTTCTCCAAATCCATGAAGGCTGCATACAACTTCTTTCCCTTCTCTAGAAACTTTTCCACTAAAGATCGAAGAATGAATATCTGGTCTACACAACCTCATCTCTTCCTAAAACCTCCCTGTTCTTCTCCAACTAATTCCTCTGTTATTTCCCTAACTCTGTCAATAAGTATCCTACCATATACTTTCCCTATTATACTAAGAAGGCAAATGCCCCAATGATTACCACACACTTCTTTTTCCCCTTTTCCTTTGTACAGAGGAATAATTATATTATTTACCCAGCCAATATTTGAAGCTAGATATACCTCTTCATGATTACGTCTGTACTGTGTACAAGAAAACATTACTGTACTCCCAAGGCAGACTTTTCCTTTAAAAAAAGAAAAGAAAAAAGTATACCTCAATTTACCTCCTCATTTCACAATCATTCCAGTAATTGGTTTACATGAGCACATTCCACTCATGAAGGAATGGATACATGTATTCTACTGCATATTACTGCATTAAATACAATGATAACATACCAAAGATCTCTTGCATTCAAAGAAAGTGGTGCGCAGAGAAAAGCATTCTTGGGGTACGGATGGATCATTCGATGTCAGGCATTCACGTGGTGTTTTACGATGCTGTAAAAAAACACGACTATATAGTACATGTATTACAGCACTTCCTGTCTATATATGTACATCCATCATTGCACTTTTAATCTCTATATGTTTTTTCAACCTCAGGTAAACTCAAATATCTGTACTGTATATGTACAGTATGTATGTATGCATGTATGTATGCAGTCCTGTCTTGAAGTTAAGAATATGTTAAATTTTGTAGATGATGATGAATTGTCCTGCCACTAACTTGTCCAAGATTCTGGAGTGGGCTAAACATAATCGACTTCGACCACTAATAAAATTACACAGAGTTCTTCCCATTGTTTAGCTGAATATTGGAAAAACCACTCAACTGAAACTGCATTATCAAAGATTCACAACTTCCTGGCAAACAGCTGTAGCATGATGGCCTCTCTCCCTAGGTTCTACCGGATCTGTCTGTGGCTTTTGACATAGTAAATCTTGGTCACTTATGTCAGACTAGGCAAACCACACTCACCGGCCTCACAACGTGAACTGCCCAAGGTCCCCGGCTGCATACTGCAGGAACCTTCCGATGACATCATCACTCGTGATTTGGCAGGTGTGTGTGCGCGCACACACACTAACACTCTCATCCTCTCTTCTTAATTTGACAAAAGATTCCAAGGACGAAGCTGGATGGTCTATTTGTGTCTGATACAAACTATGTATCCAATACATAGACTTTTGTGTGAGTACCATCAACACCCGATACGCACTATGTATCCAATACATACACTTTTGTTTAATTACTATCAAGACCCAGTCTGTGGCCACATACCGATATGTGATGGCTCTTGAAGTATTATAAACTTTCTAGTCTCGGCTGACTGCTGCACGCAGCCGCTCGGTCGAGACACCTTTCTTGGTGAGACAATCAGCCAGTTGTTGTGATGTATCCACCCAAGATACTTCATCAATCTCCCCCCGCTCCAACATGTCTTGTAATACAGCAATATCAATGCGCAATCTCCTGTCTTCTACGCTCCTACAGGAGTAAAGGGCGTCCACCAGACTCTTGTTGTCGACGAAACACTTTATTTTGATCTTTCCACATCCAGAAACCTCACGCAATATGTTGGAGAGATATACAGCAGTTTCAGCACATTCAAGCAGCGCCAACGCCTCAGCAGATAAGGTAGATTTGATGACCCTCCTGATTTTCCTTGTCTGCCAGAATATAGGACATCTTGCCTCACTAGCATCTCGTAGGAAGATCACAAAACTTCCCTGAGATCCATTGCCTACAAGGTTGGCAAATGAGGCATCCGAAAAGCACTCTATATGACAGTCCTCGATCGGCCCCATTCTTGGAATGTATAGCTTCATGTTGTCAGTCTTCACCCTTGAGATCACCTTATTGAAGAAAATCCACTACGGTAGCTCAGTTGCTAGTCACACTCAACTCACACACATCAAAGGCAATATCTGGCCGAGTGTGTGTGGCAATCCAGTTGAGTTGCCCAATTAATGCTCGGTACTCCATTTTCTCAGACTCGGACAGCTCTCCTGATTTTACTGCTGCACGATGTTTACTCAGCGTGACTGGTTTCAAGGATGAAGCATACTGGAATTGGTCGAGCGTTATGCTGCCATCGATGTTGGAGATGACATTGAGACCAACGTATTTGAAGGCTTTTGATTCTGAACTGCCGATGAGGAATATTGACTCAACCGATTTATCACTTGCTGTTCAAACTCATGTGTACCAGCCCAAAGGAAGTCGTCGACGTAGATGCATACAATGCCTTCGACTTTTCCACCATTGCTCCAAGAGAACAGCGCTGAATCCAGTGATGATACTTTAGCTCCGAGACTCAACAACTGATCTTTTACGCGCAGATACCAATGCCTAGCAGCATCACAAAGGCCGTAAACAGTTTTCTTTAGTCTCCATAACTTACCATTTGCATATTCAGGCAGAGGACGTAAATGAACAACTCTCTCAATGTCGTTGCCTTGCAGGTAGGCAGCTTTCACGTCCAAAGTGTGGCAATCCCACTGGTTGGTGGAGGCCAAAGAAAGTGCCAAACGCACTGCTTCCTTTGAACAAGTAGGCGAGTCTTTTCGGAGATCCACTGTGTCTTCCTCAAATCCTCTGGCAACTAAGCGGGCCTTAACAATAGGCTTTCCATTTTTCAGTTTTTCCGTCACAACCCATCGAACCGTTATGGCACCTTGCCCAACATCATCTACTTCCTCATACACATCATTATTCTGCCAGTTTGTAATTTCATTTTCCTTAGCGCATAATACGGCCTCAGAGTTGAAAAGAACAAGCATTTCTGCGTCATCATCAACCACTTCCCATTCGCTAAGATCCTTCTGCAAATCTATCCAATCAATGCTGCCGTCAGAGTCCCTTTTCAAATTATAGAAGTGTTTGTACTTTCCAGTGGCTTTACCTGCCTGACTCATAATCCTTCCAGACACCAACTCTCCACTTTCTGAATGTATTCCCTTTATACGTTGACCAACAGAAACTTTGGGAAGCTGATTAATCGGAACAGAAACTGTGGGAGGTTCATCGATTGGGACCACACCATCTTCCGACTCGTCATCTGGTGGATACTCATTCAACACTTGCGGAGGATCGTCATTAGGCTTCTGGACAACATTGTTCTTCTCATCAATGCTGACACCACTTTCAACTGTAGTATCTTGCTCTGGCGCACGCGCTAGATGACACACGTGCACTCGCACGTAGACACCGCTGTGTCTTACCAGAATTTGTTTCCCATCTCTGCCTATTACAATTCTGGGACCATACCACTCATGACTGTCATTTCTTTTGTAGAAGTCTTCATCTCCATTTCGGATGTCGTTTAAGTCACTCGAATGTACGCTGTGCCGCACAGCCCTAGCCAAACATTCATCCGATTCAGTCTTTATAAACTCGTCTTGCTAAATGAAGAGCATTCAAGTTGTCTCTCACAATTTTCGATGGTGATGAAGGATCCAAGGCTGGAGGATCATTTGTGTACACATTAGGCAGGCCAGGGTTTTGACCAAAAACAAGTTGGTTAGGAAAAAAGCCTGCGTAGTTGGTGAGAGCATTTCTCGCCGATACTGCCCATGCCAAGGCCACATCCGATTCACACTGGGTATCAGCTATTATCTTCCTAACAATGTCACCAATGACTGCATTTTGATGCTCACAGACTCCGTTGCTCCAAGGACTCTCTGCAGACGTTGTCATGATCTTGATATTGAAGGCCTCTCCCAATGCTCGCATTTCCGCATCGTTGAATTCACAGCCATTGTCTGTAAGAATTTTTCTAGGTGCGCCAAACACAACAATCCAGCTCCGAAATATTCCTTTGATAATGGTGGGCGCACACTTATCCGCGATTACTATCCCATTACAATACCTGGTCGCCAAATCAACAAGGACTAAGAAATAATGCCTTCCCCAAGCTTTCAAATCCATGGCTATGGCTTCGTTAAACTTAGACGCTATGGGCAAATTGACTACAGGTCGGGGCTTGCCTTTCTTAAATCTGCAACAGACTGTACAAGCATCAGATACAGCCTTGATAGCCCGCTCCAGTTCTGGACTTTTAATCCTCGCATCTGTGATCAGTTTAATTAATTTCGCTGATGTTGGGTGTCCAAATTGCCTGTGAAGCTTCAAAGCGGTTTTTTCTACATCATCCTCAAGAGATACCAGCATGATTGTTTCACAAAATTCACGACATAGTCACAAAGAAATTGGAAGCAAGTAATGGCCTTAAGATGAGGACTTCAAATCAATGATAGTTCCACAAATTTTGACCTGGGCACTTCCAAAGTTAATCAACATTTTTGCTTTTTTCATGGAACGTTTACTCAACAGCAAGGGAATATTGCAGTCCACAACATCAGTCAAGATGGTTGCACACATATTTCCAATGTAGCAGGGCAGAGTAACACGTTTGGGGGAAGAAACTGTGGCACCATCAGCAAAAGTAAACGTTGAGGATGATGCTTCCTCTCTTATAGCTTCACGTTCGTAATCAGTGAGCTCAGATAGCAACTGATCCATTCAACTCCACATACAGTTGTAGAACACCCTGTGTTTAGAACAGCACATCCCTTAGATTCTTCTACTAGTCTTCTACTAGCGGCATCATCCGCATAGCCCATAAATAACGACAGATGCGCTGTTTCAGAATTTTCTTCTCGACTGCCGGCGTTTTCGTAAACATTCAGACAGTCACGTGCCCAATGAAATCTAGAATCACACACGAAACACCTCGATACCTTTCGGTCAGACCAAAGTGGGTTCTGCCTCCTGCCGGTGGATGAGCGTTGGGGAACTCTTGCAGATACAGTTGAACACTGGCCACCACCACGACCTCGATCACGTACTGCACCACCCCGCAACATTCTCCGTCCTCATCGAGTACCTCTAACGTAAAACGTTTCCTCACTCCCAACTTCGTCACTCCAAAATACTGGTTCGCCTTTTACCTCCCTGGTGGACACCGATGCATCGTTCTGCCCGCCAATTTCACCAGCAAATATATGATTCAGGGCAGATTTCATGTTTTCGTATGTCACCTCAGTTATCGTGGACATCACTAGTTGTTGCTCACTGTCTGAAAGTCTGCATGCAGCTAAGAGCGTAAAAGCCATCAAAGAATTTGGCAGTTCCATGTCCTGCTTTGTAAATTTGAAATAAACATGCTCAAATTCTGCCACAAACTCACGGATGTTCATATCACCGGCTCTTCTGAAGTTGTACAATTCATAAGAAGCTGCAAACTGTCGACATCCTTTGTCCACAAGAAATAAACTATCTAATTTTTTCAGCAAGGTCTGAACACCATCCTTCTGCTTCAAAACATCCGCATCAACCTCCGAAGACGCCACCTTCGCTCTTCCAGACAATGACAGGTGAAGAGCTAAGGCTTGTTTTTCTTTGGGTAAGTCCGTCAGTTCGCACCAAATGTCGATGTCCTTTTTCCAGCTCTCATAAGCAGAATCATTTTCAAGTTTTGGAGGCCACTTAGTCGAGCACGACGCCATTTTTCGGACTATGCTCTGCTACCAGTGTCAGACTAGGCAAACCACACTCACCAGCCTCACAACGCGAACTGCCCAAGGTCCCTGGCTGCATACCGCAGGAACCTTCCGATGAAGTCATCACTCGTGACTCAGCAGGTGTGTGCGCGCACACACACACTAACAACAATATGCACTAACAACTTGGCTCCCTCTGCCTCTAAATCATGAGCTAGGATCTCACTGCCCTCATCCAGAATTGTATAACCCATACTGGAATTTAGATTTTCAGCCTTATGGATTATGCCTGTTTAAGTCAATGGGTTTTTGTTTTGTTTTTTCTGTTCTAAGGGTCTCATATATATTAAATAGCCATGGAGACATCACACACCCTTGTTTCATTGAAGAACTGATACAGTACTGAATCACTCATTTAGACATCCACCTACTCTTACATATGTTTCATTACAATCACAAAACTATAGTGTATTCAATGGCTTTTCATCAAAACTGTAGATACTTAGCATTCAACAGCTTTTCATCAACACTGAGCATACTTATAAGATCTTCCATAATCCTTCTCTATTCACTTTGTTATATGTAGCTCCCAGATCTCTGTGTTGTTGTTGTTACTGTAGTCTGTATGAGCATGCTGATCCAGTGACCACACGTGAACAGCCACCTTCCTGTGAATGACAGTGCTTTGCCAGGGTCAGAATAAGGTCCTTCCACACAGTGAGGTGTGGGGAAAATGGAGGAGACATACCACAACCCCCAAGAGAATGAACTATGTATAACATACCATACAAGATATGTATGATTAATAGTCTGAGCCTTAACACTGACTCTGGACTCTTGATTAATGTGGCTAAGTGTCCGGCTGGGAGTGCTGTGCAGGGCCATCTACTGGGTCTTGGCCCCATGCCATTCCCATGGCAGAACCTCCAAGAACTAAGCATGGCAGAATCATCCATCTTCCCTGAGCTGGACATATCTTCTGGCCATATACCCTGTGTTGCTGTTACTTTTGTGGACCCAGGTTAATCTCAAACACGAATCCAGAGGACTGCAAGCTGAATTTGCCCTTCTGCAAGCTGCCATCCCCCTTTTAAGGGACATTTGTACCACCAGGCAATGAAACTGGCCAGTAATGTCAGTGCCACAATGTGAAGGAATCCCTTTCCAGCACTTACAGATCCATAACTGCCATAAATACCTTACTGATACAGTCCTTTCCACATGCTTTCTACACTACCAGTATATGTCTTACTGCAAATGTATGATCCACCTAGCCCCTACCACTCCTAAAACTACTCCATTTTCAATCACCAGGTATTCTAGGTTACTTCTTACACTCTCTATAATTATTTTTTCACACAATTTTCATACACTATACTGTAAAATGTACAAAAATTAAATCTTGTGCTTACTATCCTAACACAGTCGGTGGCAAGGAGGCAGGCTTTGAGATCCTCCCGTAGACCTGCACATGGTCGCTTGTCCTCACTCTCCCTTGCTTCTTCATAGTACTTCATTTTGGACTGCTGCCTGCAACTGAAATTACAGTACACAGTACAATACATAGCTACTAATACTGGTACTTCAACTTGGCTACATACAGTTACATTTATATTACTGTACAGTACATGCTTTCAGTATGATGTGGTGAGCAGCACCTAATCACCTGAAACAGTGCTGCCTACTTTTTCCTTCACCTTTATCATTCTATTTCCTTGTCTGCCCTCTTATTCTTCCCTCACCTTTATCATCCCATCTCTTTGTGTGCCCTCCCTTCTTTCTGTTTCCCTTTCCTTCCTATCTCGTTTTATTACAATTCTTTCCACTTCAGGTAGCTCTACACTGAGTGACAAACATGACCCAGGAAACCATTTACAGTGCTGGTGGTTACCGGTACCATATAACCAGATAATGGGGTGACACAGAACCAAATATGATGCCCCTGCTAACTGGGTGGAACATCGCAAATGCAGCATCCATCCAGGGGCCAAACCTCAACACTTTTCCCGTGAGATGCTGTCAACCGAAAAGAACACCAGTTCCCTACAATGGGACAGTCCTGCAGGGGCGGTTGTTTGCCTGCGGTTGATGGATCTGCTCGGCCAGACAGATCAGGGTTAATCTACTACTAATACTGTACTGGTAAGCTGACAAATACTCGTATCTGACATTCCGGAATAGGCTAATGATCCTCAGTCTCCAGCTCCTGATCAAGTGCTAATGATTAATTTGTTGCAGTGACTGTGATAATGGAAGTGGTGGCCAATGAATTTAGTGCTCATAAGATTTTGCAGGGATGGTGGCTACTTAGTTATCACTCATCTCCTACTGGTTGTAAACCTCAAAGGTCCAAACTTTACCATATTCCCCCATCTAACCTTTGTATTAGGGGAAATTTTGTTACGACTTTTACGTTGCACAATGCTTAACTTAGTATATAAGATGGGGGGAGGTAATGCAACTCTTCATTCCATCTGCTATCACCTATATCTCAAAATGAGCTAACTTAATTTCAAAATAATTATATACCCCAGCTTAATGATGCAACTGGTTAAGTAAAAATCCATCATTAAGCTGGGTATCATATCTCGGGGTAGATTTAACATGTAAAGTACAGGGATGTGTTTCTGAGCCTTGGGTTTCCTCCCCAGCCAAGTCCTAAACCCACCCAGATGAGTCGAAAAACAAGTTTAAAGCCAATCTAAATGGTCTAACAGCTGTAAAAAAAAGCTAACACCTGTACATAACTCACTAACACCAACAAATAAAATCTGAAAATCATCAAATATAAGTCTGGATGAAATCAAGTTTAGTAACCTGAACCCCACAATGACAATGTTCATCCCACCCATGGCTAAAACACGTCTAAAAATAGTTTATAAATCAACCTAAACACAATTTTGGTCTATCATCTAAACCGGTAAGAAAAAAATAAAAACCCATCATTAAACCAGGGTTTGGCCATTAGGCGGTATTTCTATCCCCATCATTAAGCCAGGATATCACATCTAGGGGTACCATATCGTATATGGAGGTATACCTGTACTGTACTCCTGGATCTGCTCCAAACCTAGTCAAACCAGTATCATATAATTACAATTAATTACCAGTAATAGAGAGAAATTATTATGCCTATCATTTACTCAGACAATTATCAGCAATTCCCCTTTTATGAACAGCTGTCACAATGTCTTTATTAATACTGGTACCATACTTAGTGAATAAGATGTGTGGGAGGGAGGAATGTCAGGCTCCTAGCTCACTCTGTGTTGCATCTATGATAAATCTGATTAGGTTAGGTTACGGAAGGTTGATTGGTTAAGTTTGCCCCCTTTCGTGTAAATTCAATAACAGACATGCAGGAGCTGAAGATGTCCCTCCTCCATCCTTATTTTCTAAGTACCATAACTTACTGGTAGCTACTGAAAAATACCTTTGCAACAAAGGTTTACAGGCTAGAAGAGAAACTGATTAAACTTGCAAAAATGACAAAACTATCATATATCAACTGGTATATTAAATTTCACACACTTGAGTGTAATAAAAAATAAATATACCACCTAATCTAACTTAATTTATCCCACCCTAATTTCAAATGACGAAGTAGTCCAGCCTTAACCTGCTCTTTTTCGATGCCAAGTTGGGCCAGAAACGCCATCATCTTTAATCGGCGCTGTTCTACGTTTGCCTTAGCCATCTCTCGGTATGTGACATGTGGACCAAAACGGCAAGAGTGCTAGCGAAAAGCAACAGTATCCCTGAATAGAGTGGGCGTCATACCTTGCTAGTGAAAATCCTTAATTGTTGTCCTTAATAGATTGTTCAACTATCACCCACACTCCTTCCCAGCTGGCCTTGTTATTGTCCCTCAGTTTCAGTGTTGCCGAGGTTAAATAATTACATGGCGAAACTATGATCGACTGATTTCTCTTTCAGCATTTGCCTTGGTTCCTTTCATGAACTGAAAAAACGTAGGCCACAACCCACAAACAAATAAAGTGTTGTATAAAACTATCGTGACTTTATCATAAATCTATCAGCTACCGAAATTGGTAACAGTGTCACAGAAACTGAAATTTTAGGGGTAACAATTACATCATGCAATTTTGTACTGTATTTCCCTTCACTGGTAGATCAATTTCATTTGAAAATAACATTCATCCTTTGTGCAAATCTAACTTGTGTCGGTCTTACTATAGTTGCATTTGAATCTTTTTTTTACCACAGTTAACACGTCTTGTAATGTTCAACCTTTTTATGGGTGTAATGAACAGTTCTTCACACTCCCAGGCACTGTATATATTTACAATCATCTGGCTACCACAAACAATTCATTCATAAATGAAAACCCCTGCAATGGTGCTGTATGAAGAGGTAGGGCACTGAGAAAATGTATGTAC
>JAGKTI010026566.1:0-13551 GCA_018397915.1 Birgus latro | reverse complement strand
GTGTGGACACTGACTAGGGATATATATATATTAAAGTACCACATGCACAATAAACAAATATGAAAGAGGTGCCAGAGAGCTTCTAAGCTAAAAACAATATTCCCTCAGTATGCATACCTTTCTCCTTATACACAGAGGTAAACACCACATACAGTACAATACATTACAATACCATTAGGATTTTTTTGCCACAGAAAGCTTCCTAGTGACCCACCAACCTCCAGCCACAGAAATACGTCAAGGAAGAGAGTCACATGTCGACCCTTTCAATAACATGATGTTTTTTCAAATTACTCTTGCTACTGCTATTTCAGTATGATTTTATTAAGCTAAGGATGCATCTACACCAAGTATTTGCTGACACAGGCAGTACTGCATCACTGTAATCCATAAAAGTTCTCAATCATACCCACCCAAGACAGCAAATATTTTGTGTGGACACAGCCTAAGGAGAAAGTTTTCAAACTGGAAGGGTTAGTTACAGCCTTAATCAACTCTTTCCACATGAAAGCTGAACCATATCACTGAATAAAATCATCAGTTGCTAGAGTAAAAAAACATGAGAGACATCACCATACTAGAGGAGTTCAGAGGCTAAGAAATGTAGTAGCATTTTATGGTGATGGTGGCACAGTCAGGGACAAAAATGGCCTAGTATTCCATAGCATCTACGTCACATTTAGGGCACGTCCATCACTTTCCTCTTTAGAAATGCAGCACTGTAATATTTTTGGTGATGGTGGCAGTCAGGGTCAAAAGTTGGCTTAGTATTCACTGCAGCTACTTCACACTTAGGGTATGTCTATTTACTTCCCTTCCTGATGCATCATTCATGAACAAAGAAACATACCAAGTCCTTCTCAGTTCAGGAATATTAGGTGGCAGAGGAAAGTGAGACACAGAGGAGGGGAAATTTTAGGCAAATACAATTAGCCCTCTTAAAAATATAGCCACCAATGGAGTAAGCAGCAATGGTAGTCAAACTCTAGGCAAACATTTGACCTAAACTGTGCAAATTGGTATTATCACAAATTTAAAAAAAAACCTATACAAAAACCATGATGTGTCCCACCTCATCAACTGCAAGACTCAATGACCTAGGGCTGCATTTTCTTATACAACAAGGTTCCCAGACCCTATTCCTAAGCATCAATTTGCACATCACACCATGCTGTTCTCCTGTATAAAGTCTACAAGGGGAAGAAGACACCAAGGACAGCAGAGGAAAGATCTAATTTACTCAATATTTCAACAAGGATTACTGAAGACGCCAACCTTGATAAAGAGTTTAATGAACTCGGCTCCGACTCCCACTCATCACTCGACGTCTTCCTCTCAAAATTATAACTTTTTCTTTCTACTTTTTTTTTTTTTTAATTCAAGAAGGAACCAATAAGCAGAAGCCTGCAAGACTGTTCCTTCCAAGAAAAAATAAAAACAAATTACGAAAGCCAGATTCAAGATTGCACACACGATATCAACAGTCTGCATAAATAAGACAACAACAACAGGGATATGCATGAATAAATTGGTCAGGATGAGCTGCCAGGGAGCCTCATATGGTGCCAAGTACAGTACAGTATACCAGCCTATGTGTAGACTGGGTTATGAAGAAGAAATTAAACATTATCCTGTACTTGTATTGTATGAACCTTATATATCACATCCCTTACCATAGAAAGGATCACTGTGGATTGTATTCTAAGTGGTTTTGAAGAGTTCCTAACACAATTTCCTTAGTGATTCAGTCTGCATAATTATTACACAACAATATCCTCTGGCATGTAAATGATGTAAATAATGTTGCTGTTATGATGACACCAGTTATGTACCAAAGAACATGAAGATGCAGAATGTAAAATATATTCATTCAGCACATAACACCTCAATATTCTTATACATTACTGATGCATATTATGGTAATATTAAAATGACATAAATGACATACAAAAGAATGTTAGGATGCAATACATAACTGCTACAGATGAGGTGCTATGGAGCCTGCCATGCCACCTGGAGTACCACATTACGACAGGTCTAAATTCTCATCGGTTAAGGAAGCTATCTCACACCTATTCCTAAGCAGTTTATTCTGCTTATTACACCTTGCTGTCCTCTTCAGTGTTACTTGAGTCATACTAATACCACCATACTTGGCATAAATAATGTACAAAGCTGTACTAGCCAGTCATATCAAAATTTAAACTACTAAGGAAGAGGTGTTAGTAAGTTTCCTACTGTACATGAATACTGCCCTTACTGTATCTGACTGACATATGATGGAGAGACACTGGGTAATGAAGCAGCAGCAGCACCTCTCATACATTAGTCTGTCCTCTGAGTCATATTTTCATACAGCTACAGAGTTTTTGCAGGATATTCTTCTCACTGATTATATCTGCTCATTACACCTCTATATTGTATCAACTTCTACATTACTAATGAAAAGAATGCTGATATTTATGCTACTGATGAAGAGGATGCTGATATTTATGTTACTGATGACAATGTATTTATGTTACAGATGAAAAGTATGTCAATTTTTGTGTTACTGATGAAGAGAATGTCAGTATTACTGATCTGGATGAAGAGAATGATATTTATGTTACTGACGAAGAGTGTGTTGATACTTGCTACTAGTGAACACACTGTCAATATTAAGATGATACAAGGAACATAAAAGAGAGTATTACAGATCAAATCAAAAGATGCTATGTTTCCTCTTAAGAATCCCTGTACTGAGGTTGGTAATTGTTCAGCTGATGTTTTTTATGTACAGGGAGCTAAACTAAGAACTAAAACCATCTAATTACTTCCCAATTGTTCCTGAAAAAAAAAAAAAAAATCAAATCAAATACACAGTACACCATGACTTTTAACATGCCACTCTCAGCTTGGACTTTTGACTCCACTTACAAGTAACACACAAGGTAATATTGACACAAGAGGCAAAAATAAATCCCCAAAGAAGAGGTGCTAGACAGCCTCCTACACCACCTTCAGTATGACCCTCTGTCCAACGGTTACAGTATTAATTAGAATAAAAATAATAATCAGCTTCCCACACACATTTATATATTACAAAAAGAGTACAAAAGCCTACTTACAGACCTGACGGATTGCACACACAGATACAACAGGCAAGCATTCCCTCTGCTCCCTGCGATGTTTGTGACTCACCACACAAACGCACAGGACAAAAATCCACAGACAAACTTAAGGTCAATTCCTTCTTTCATCTGAGATCTGTTTTTGCAGAGATGAAAAGGAAATAGAATATAGATGTTGTCTTTTCATGATAGGCAGAACTCTACTATACTCTAGCAGATTCCAGATGATTTTATTCAGCTAAGGATAAAACACAGTACCCTTAACAGTAGTTTTTAACCCTCTCATGATCAGAACAAGTCTATTTTTCTATGACACCCAAAGCATCCCTCACTATCTCTTGATCTTCCTATAGAAACAAATCTTTATTACCTGGCCCTAGGTAAAAACTGGAGACAGTAGGAACATCATCAATCATCATCATCGACCAGACTACCTCTGCCACCCCAAAGTGTGGTGAGATAGCATCCGGAGAGCCAGAAAAAATAACTTGACAGAACGAGAAACAAATCTATAAATAGGAATGACACGCTTACACATGCATGTACTGCCTAAGTCTTAAAAAAACACAAACAGTAAACAAAGGAAAGAGGAAGAAAGGAGAGTACCTGTAAATACTGTATATGCTCTCTCTTTGCTTCTTGTTCTCCCTCAAAAAACAAATCTCTATGGCAATAGGAAACTCAAGGATAGTACACTCTCTTCATCTTCCTCCAAAACCTAAATACTGTTCTTACGATGACAAGGAAAATAATCTTATATGAGGAAAGTAATATTATGAGGGGAAAATAATAATGAGAAAAATGATCTTAAGAAAGAAGATAAATTTAAGAGAAAAATAACTTTAGGAGAAAAATAACCTAGTCAGAGGAAAATGATCTTAAGAAAAAAACAATCCTGCAAGTGAAAAATAACCTTAAGTTACTCTGTGAAAACCAGCCCAATTGTTTAATATACAGCAGTTACCATCAGAACATACAAAAGTAGCAGTATGCTGGACATATACACACACTACAAGAGCCACACTTCTCATACTTAACAGCCATACTCCTCTTACTTAGCACCAGATTTTTGCTTGACTTGACATCCCAACATGATTAAACTGTAGATATCCAACCTCTTCAACATGATGGTGTGTTTTATAGTTTATTCTTGATATTTCTAACAAGGAAAACTGAACTCAAACATCAGGCCCTAGTTAAGGACAGGTGACAGTATGAGCCTACAGCAGCTTAAAAAAGAAAAAAAAAAAATTAAGTTACCCAGCTAATGAGACAAATTTCATCTTCACACGCCAACCTGACACTGATATCTTTAGAATTTGGGTGACGTCCTTGCTGGCTTATTCTCGTTGCGGCCAGATAATTTTATCCAACTTAGTAGGCGAGGGCACTCACCATCCACTCACTCGATGTAGTGCTGATTTCGGGTGTCTGCCCTTTCCTCTCCTCCATCCTTCTTTCCTTCAATCCTCTTCTGTCTTTCTTTCCTGCAATCTTTCCTTGTCCTTCTGCTTACAGGTGACTTTACACTCCCTCTTCTGTCTTTCTTTCCTTTATTCTTTCCTCTTCCTTCTGCCTATGGGTGACTCTATACTGAGTGACAAGCCAAATGGTTTCCTGTACACCAGGAAACCATTTACTACACTGGGTGGTAACCATATAACCAAATTTTGGCACCTGGTGGTTTAGTGGGTAATTATGGCGCTCCGATCTGATTGAGCCGGTGAAGGTTTATATCCAAGGGATGGTTGGGGTTTATTGCTCACGTAATGCCACTCAAGGATGAGTGAGGCTGGTCACTCTCATCTTAAATGTCAGGACCAACTTGCCTAGCCCCGGGCTCCTACGTTCCTCTGTGGGGCGACATAGGATTGGATGATGGATGGATGGATAGAAATTGCCCCTTGTACTGTAAGAGCTTTTTGTTGATGCTGTATCTAACCCCCTCCAGTTCAAAAAGTCTATCCCAAGTTGAATTAAATCATTCATGATGTGGCAAGAATGAAATGAAAGAGGCATCCCCAGACTAAGGTTAATTCAACATGCCAATAATACCCTTAACATTTCAATCTCAGTTTAACATGCCATTCAATCCTTTCCATCTAACAAAATATTCAATACTTTGCTCCTGCTGCCTTCACATGATTTTAATTGGCTTAGGATCAATTTCTGGTACTGGAGGGGTTAGTTTTAGCTTTGACTAACCATTTTACATCTAGAGTACCTTCTGAACTGAATAACATCCTTTGAAACACCAAGAACAAATTAATATACGATTATTTTATTCAATTTAGATGAGACTTTTCAAAATGGAGTAGATAAAGCCTTCATTAACCCCTTCATGACTAGAGTTTCCTTTTAAGCTGAATATAATCATCCAGTAGCATCAATAAATAAATAAATCTACATGATTAGACTGAAACACTTAAGATAATTACATTTTCTACCAAATAGGGATGTACTTGGCAAGATCTAGAGAAACCTTAAACTAAAATCAAATCATAATACTCCACACAGATGCCATCTCATCCTTATTCCAATACATTGTTACAATACAGTATATTCCCCCCACATCACTCCCAATCACTATTTGTGCATGAATTACTAATCACATACAGTTTACAGGCTGGTCCATATATAACACTCCTCTTTCACTCCACCAGGTGATTTCTTGTATGCTGCAAGGGTGACTCAGTCAACGTTACCAATATCTACCCTATAGCATTTATTCAATTCCTAATCCAAATGTCACACCCATGCACATCTCAGGAGAATGAGCCATCCTCACCACATGTAAGATTCCAGAAGGTGAGTATCTAGTGGAACACTATCTGTGGACCACCCTGTTCTTGGTAACATTTTACATAACTTAGGCTTCAGTTACAAGCCTACAAAACGAAAAACCTCATAATATAACAAAATATCAATTACTGTATCGGGATTTTGACCCTTTCTTTTACGACAGTCTTTCAGTGCTGATTCTTGCTACCTACAGAGATGACTCAATCCAGCATATGAGTGATCCCTAGAAGACAGTAGGATAATGAAGGCTGTATTAACCCTCTCCAGTATGAAACCTCTCTCCTAAGCTGAATATTATCATCTGAGGATAACAAGAAAGATTAGATGAACAGACACTATCAACACAGGCATGTATAAAATCTTCAGAGAATAGCAAGTCTTAACAAATAAGGGGTCACCAAAGATAAAACATTCTTGCTAATGCTCTGACTACCAGCCAGCTATAATTCTGGCAGCATATGGATAAAAATAGCTTCTCAAAGGAGTCAGTCAGTCACCAGTCATCAACAATCCTACTCTTTGAAACACTGGAACATTGGGTTAGGATGATGAATCAGCTCTTTCACTGCAATGAAATAATTTCTTACTTAACTTCCTGCCACCAGACAATTCTACTCAGCTTAGGGATCAAAATATCTGAGGAAATTAGGTCTTTACAGCTATCACCATATTATTTTGTTCAGCTTATGAGGAAGGGAAACATATCATAGTGAAAGCTGGTGAGAGAGTAAGGGCAGCCTGCTTGACAGAGGACAAGGTAACATGGAGGTGATTTCTTCAAGTCCAAATAAAATAGTCTAGCAGGGCGAAGAATAAAAATACAATGCGATAAAGCATCATCATACTAAAGAGGCTGGAGTCCACAGAAACATACACAATCAATGAAAAAAGTGTGCCTACCCACTCAGAGCTACAATAGAGTGCCGCTGTACAACAGGCCTGTCAGTTTTTTTTTTTTTTTTGAGATGCACAAAATCTGGCTTTCAGTATAAACAATACAACCTCAAAATTCCTCAAGCATGCATTCAATATGTGGGTTACAGCCTAAAAAGTGAGACAATGTTGGCATCATTGAGACACCAGCTATTAATTCCCTTGCATCCAGTGACCATTTTTAGCTTGCTCTTGGTGTCACCAGATTATTTCATAAAGCTAAGGACAGACATTCTGAACCAAAGGAGTTTGGAACAGCCCTAATAAACCCCTTTGTAGGATGCCTTCATGTGGTGGCAATTACAGCACTAGGCAGTGGCTATACAAATATCCCTCTCAACTATCCCTCTTCCTCAAAAGGAGGCTTACGGACTGCAAGAGAAGGGTAATTTTAGCCTCCAGTCCACTGGGTTCATGTCCAGATGAACCGGGGACAACAAACTATGACAGTCCTTTCCTAAGCAAAATAAAATCTGACATCACCAAATGTCAACTAAAATGGATATCACCAGAATTCAAGTGGTTATATATGAAGGCCATTTTACAAGAGCACCATTTTCTTGCAAACATGATGTACCTGAGGCCATGTTACAGACACACATTTGCTTCAAACCTTGTGTACAACTTCCAAGTGTCCTAATATCATTCACTTCACTTCTGATCATATGCAGCTATCAAGTTTTAGTGCACATTACAATGAACTGTCTATCTATCTATCTACTGCCAGACGCCTCAATCCCGAACGGTGTGGCCACAAACAAATCGCCTCCATGTCACTCTGTCCCCTGCCATTTCACTACCACGCTCCCAACTCACACCCCCCTCTCTCATATACCTCTCCACTCCATCCCTCCATCTCATCCTCGGCCTCCCCCTCCCTCTCGCCCCCTCCACCTCACTCACATACACTCTCCTCGTCAATCTTTCACTCTCCATCCTCTGTACTTCACTTAAATCATGTCAAATTCTCAAAGACAAACTTAGTAACAAACAACTCAAAAATAAGATCTATTTCTCCCAGGAATTTAATCTGAGCATATCAAATCACATGCCAAAGTAACTTCAACTACATCTAATTTGTTAAGGAAAAAGTATATCCTTTTAAAAAACAAAAAAAATGGCAAAAACACAAGGTATTCAAAACTGCATACAGTACTGGTGATCTGTGAAGCTTCTAGTGCTGTGGAAAACTGCCATGAAGAATAAGTGGGAAGACAGAAGAAAACAGGTTGAAACAGTAAGTAAACAAAAGAAAATGAGAACTTCCAGATGTCTCTTAGGCAAACAAAACCTTTTAGCATCAGTCCAATCAAAATATGTAAGTGCATCCATAGCAATAAAATGGAAAATGTCAATATACTTTTTTTTTTTTACTTTTTAAAATGGAAAATGTCAATATACTTATTTTTTTTTTTTTTTACTTTTTAAGTGACATCACTATACAAATCAAATGCCTCGTGTTAGCCAGAATAAAAAAATATATATTATACTACACACACATTTACTAAATAAACTATATAGAAAGTCTGGGAACTGTTGCACCTTTCTCTAGGGCTACTGCAATGCTTCTTGGTGCTGCAAAATACTCTAAAAAGGTTAAAACTTTTTTCTTGTGAAGCATGTTGTATTTTTTTCTGGAGCTTCAAAGTGACTATCGAGATTGCAATTTATTCTGGAGTTGCAAAATTAGTACTAAAGCTGTATCTTTATATAAAATTAATCTTCAAAAGTTGTCATTTTTTTCTGAGCCTGTAATATGCCTGCACACACAGCAGAAGCAATATGACCTTGCAACAGAGCCTCAATCTTTCATACTTTGGCTTTGAATACCTGAAGTTTTAAGTAGTGCTGAATGGAGCTTTATAAAATGTTAACATGGACAAATTACCTACACACACATATTACAAAAATGCCTATAATACTGTTTTAACTCCTTCAATGTGAGGACATTTCCTACATTCCATCCTAACTAGCCCCTGTCAACTTTACTCAGTTACCACCAGATAGTTTTAATCAATATACAGTACAGGAGAAATACCTGGCTGTGAAAGGGGTCAGAAACTCTCTATCTTTCCATTCCTTACTGCCCCTTAGGAATGGAGGAGTCTGGGGCAAGGCTACTCAGTCCCAACATACAGGGAGAGAGTGACCAGTTGCTATTCCCTGAATGGCATTCATAAACAGACAACCCCAAACACCCTTCAAATGCAAACCCATACAGAGCCATATCAAACTGAAACACCTTAACCCACTAGGTCACCAGATAACAAACACACCCCATTAACCTCACTGCTTTAAGAGGTTTCCCATTGGCCAAATTAAATAATCTAGCAGTAGCAAGGTTCAAATAAAGAAGGCATCACCATACTAAAGGGGCTAAGAGTCATACTCTAAGTAGGTCTGGAGATTTCTTTACACTTTTCCATAGTGGTATATTGTGCACATTACACTTCAGCATCCTCTTGTGTTAGTGAGGCAAATCATGTTATCAAAACAAAGTAACCGTCATACAAAGGGATATTCATGTGTAACATTTCAGCACATCACACCTCCCTATCCTCTTATTTCACACTATTGCTAATTACAGTATGTCAATTTAAAAACACAAGAAAACGTTAAGGTGCAATACGGAAAATAAATCTCTTAGAAGGAGGTGCTATGAAGCCTCCTATGTCACCTAAAATACCCCCTTAAGTGCAGAATATATCACTATAGAGGCCAAACAGCATTGATCAAAGTTTCATCACTGTCACTCAATCATCTGACTGTCAAATGTAGGCCATAAGAAAGAGCCAATCCCACTGAAGTACTACAAAACTCCGCTGAATGTAAACCCCTGCTCTATCATGATGTCATTATTTTGTTCGGGCTACCTCCAACAATTATATTCAGCTGAAGGTCTCTATCTGTCTGTCTGTCTCTCTCTAAACTCCAAAAGATCCCTCCAAAGCTGAATGTAACACTCTGAAGGTAGCACAAACAAAATTTCAAACACTGATCATTACACAAAAACTGCTTCAATACTGAGACACCTTGGATATACTCAAAAACAGAAAAACTATAGTGTAAGCTCAGTAGTATATTCACTAAACTGATGCAGTATACCCACTGAGCTGATGTAGTATATTCAGTAAGCTCAGGCAGTACACCATGAGGCTCAGAAAATATACTCAATACACCACTTCATAAAATATGCTTGGACTGAGGTATATACTGGTATTTCATCATTATATACTTGACCTGACCACATCAGTAGTATAGATAACATGTCATATTAGGCCACATTCTAAGAGGCTCTCTCGAGACACCGCAACATCTCTTCCTAAGTTATTTGTTTTGCGCATTACACCTCGCTACACTCTTGCCTGTTACAGATCCACATTACAGTATGTCGATATTAAAACGGTATAAATAACCTAGAAGAGAATGATAAGGTGTAATATTCCACACATTACATCTCAAAAATATTATCCTCTCGTATATTATTTAAAAGATGCAATGAACACACAAGGAAGTAATGGTATAATGAGCAAAATAAATCATTATGGAAGAGGCGATACAAAGCCTCCTATCCCACCTAGAATACAATCCATTGTAGTTGGTTTGTAACATTCAATAGTGTCAATAATTTCATGACACTTGTATATCTCAGCTATTTCCCTTTCACCCTCTGGGCCTGGGGATATCTTTATTTTCCTCTTACCATTCCCTGACACTCTTATTCTGATGGGATACTCTTCACACTGAAGGGGTTAAATAAAGCCTTAATAAACCCTTCAGTACAAGACTTCCACAGATGTATAAACCAATGTGGCACCAGCAAGAATAAACTTACAAACAGCATCACCCAAAATCAGGGGTTTAAGAACAGGCAATCACCATGTTCACTGATCACCACTGCTGCATTTTTTACGTATTCAGCTATGTAATTTTCACAGTGATCATTGTGGTTGCATTTTTTTTTTTTAAACCTTCAACTGCCTATCCCAAAATTCACAACTCTTTAGCTTTAGCTGAATTTTTTAAATAATTAATTTGTCCATCACCATATAAAAAATCCTTAACATTGCATTTTTTTCTTTTACCATCAATATGTCCATCACCACATTCACAAATCATTATCAACATCTTTACTATTGCATGTTTTATTAATATTTTGTATTAATTAATTTGTTCACCATCACCACTTCAGTTGTAGTGTGAGAAAGTTTTAGGCATAAATGAGATCACCACTCTCTCCTACATAGCACGGAGCACATTTCTGACAGGTCAAGGAAGGCGAGGAGGTGCCATCTTAAAAATTCATAAGTTTTGGTTATAATTTTACCATTTTTTCACTGTTTTAACATTCTCCCATCTGTGCTTCACCAGCAAGGGGAAAGGTTAGTTCTGGCTAACACTCTCCCTCCAAGCAGAAGGTTGTAATATGAACTGATGCAGATAGATATTATGAAGCCCTAAGTAAGAAATAATAATAGTAGTAATAATAATAATAATAAACATCATCCATCCATCCATCATCCAATCCTACGTTGCCCCATGAGGAGCACAGGAACCCGGGGCTAGGCAAGTTGGTCCTGACATTTAAGATGAGAATAACAGTAATAATAATAATATAATAATAATAACAATAATAATAGTACAGTTCCACTGGTATCTAACTCAAAGAAGGCAGAAACATGTGATATCCTAAATGCAGTAAATCTTTCTTATGCTTTATGAAAGTAACAATATATTATAGAAATACTGCCTAATACAGTACATTTCCACTGCTTTATATCATGCTGATTTTGCAATCTCCCAAACAAGCACGGTCTCTCAACATACACTGCCTTGATACGGACCCATTACAACCTAACTGCGATCAAAGTAGAACCTTCTGCTTCACTTGATTAAGAGAGGCACCAATGCACTTCCCAAAAACCTGTTAAAAATGACCCACCTCTACCAATCTAACATGGTTAAAAGCTAATATTATGACCTTACAAAAAGCACTGAATACCTGATAGCCTTTTCCCTCCATAACCCTATTAAGAATCGCGGCAGAACGTGCAGTACAGGTTGAAGACTAGATCCAATTCAGTGTTTGCGTATGTGTGTCAGTCATGGAAGACTCAAATAAAGACAAGATATGAGGTGCTGAAGGGCCATATCATGAACACTTTCTATGGATGTAAAATCATATCCAAACTGCTCTTGCACTACTGTTCTTTGGGTGCAAATTTAAATCTAAATAAAGAGAAAGACAGCTAGGCAAGAACAGGAAATGCCATTCTCATTCTTGTGTAGCTCTCCTTCTCTAAAAGAATGGTTGTGCAAAAAACTCTGGACACAATATAGCATCCCAAAAAGGGGATAGTTTTAAGACTGAGTGAATGAACATGGAAGGAAACCTCTAATTTTTGATGGGTCATTCATGGAATACATGTAAATGTCACATGTAATCAACCTACATCCCACATTACAAGTGTAGTCAGTAATCATACAGAAAGGTCCAATGTGTTCTTCCATCATCACATTTATGGAACATCTGTAACTTAAATGTGATCTGCCTGCATCCCACATTACATGACTGCAGTCAGCAAAGATACAAAAATGTCAGTCAGGTTCTATCACCATCACAAACTTCGACAGATTATCACCAAAAGTGAGACTTGTCATCATCTTTGCACCCTTGATTTTAATATGGCCCTTACACCCTCACTACAAATGTATGCTTTTCTATTTCACTCTGCCTACTCCAAGATTCCAGGTGGCATAGGAAGCTTTAAGGCACTTTTTCTTAGCTATGTACTGTGCACATTATACCCTCATATTCTCAGTATGTTATTTATATATCTGTAGTAGCAACATATTTTGGGTAAGTAATGTTCAACTTGGTAAAAGGGGTAATATGCAATTTACTCATAACTATCCTAGGTGGAGCACCTTTTTCAAAGTAATTTCCTATGCATATTACACATTGATACTCCCACATATGTTATTTATATGAGTGACGCATAGACACAGTTGCCTCAATAAAAATGTAAACTGCAAAAGAAATACCATAGCTAAGGAAGAGAGGCTATGAACTAACCAAAGCCACCTAGAATACATCCCTTTATCAAGACTAAGAAAGACCTCATGCACTCAGGTAAAGAATGTCTACCCTCTCCAATGTCTCTCTCCTACGCTGAAGAAAGTTGTCTGGAAGGGGCAAGAGTAAAATAAAAAAAAGACAACACTGCAGAAAGCATCAAGTAGAGTAACATACTAAGCATCATAATGCCTGATTTTACACTTTTTTTTTTTCATTATTATATAAAGTCAATTCCACATTACTCTCTTCAAGAGGTGTAAGGGCCTGAAGTTATGCTACCACAATCCGAAGCAGCTGACCAGACTACTTCCCCAATGGCATTTTGTAATAAAAATAATCAGGCACCTCCAGGGGCTTGAACCACACAGTATGCAAGGCCATCACTCCAACTGGGGTATTCTAACCACTAGACCACATGAACTAAAGTCTTACAATTATTGTAACCCATCAATTCCCAGACAGTTTTATTTACTTTATTCCTACTCCCTCCAGACAACTTTAACTCAGGAATGACAATGGGTGGTCATGTTTGAGAACAAGGGTATGGCCAAGATTTGTTTCTCATATACTGTATTAACAATCAGGGAAGAGGAAGGGTATCTGGTCACTCTTGCCTTAGCTGTGTGA
>JAGKTI010026565.1:0-13551 GCA_018397915.1 Birgus latro | reverse complement strand
TGGATGGGAGTACTGATAACATTAGCAGCTCTGACTATTGTTGGACATTGGCAGTGCTGATAGATGATACAAGTCACCACCTGAAAGCCTGGGCGAATTTAAAAAAACACAGAGTCACAGAAGTGCCGCCCCGTGGTATGATCCATTGCACCCGACCGTCACGAAAGTGACGACCCGCGGTTAAGGGGTTAAAGGATTATATTGCACACTGCAATGTGTGTTTTGATGTCTAAAAACAACCAAAAGACCACAGATCACTGCGAAAATGAGGAGGGATACTGTACATTTAGGTTGCATATAGGTAGGATATGGGTACAGTAGAGGATATTGCTCCGTATCTAGACATTGCCCGTATCTGGATACTTTAGCTCTATTATGTTGGATAATCGATGGATTACTGTTCATAGATAACCCGATTATCCTTGCTATATGGTGTGAAGGGGTGCCTGAATAGTCTGAAATCGCGTTTAGTCCGACGGAAACAACAAACAAGTACTGTTAGACTGATTTATTTACCAGTAAATGTACACTTTATGCAGCAGAAAGGCCCTACCAAATCTTTGCATATGCCACCAGCTTGTTTCTGTATTTTTCTGACTATTTTCAGTTTGGTAAATTACAAAATTTCTTCCCTGTTATTATCGTCACGTTCCGTAAGCTGTACCTACGATTGTTTCCAGCGCCATGGAAGAAACTCAGTGTACTCCAGATGTGGATTTTGTTTTCCAACTTCCCAACTGGAGGTTAGGTTAAGTTAAATTGTTAGGTGCAGTTAAGCTAGGTTAGACCAGGTTTAGTGTAACACTTAGAACAGTACCTTCCGCCATTATGTTAACGAATCAAACGAGTTGTCACACCAGAACAGGTAAAAACCGGTGAAACAGGTTTAACAAGAAATGTTTATTTGCCAGCGCAGAAATAATCAGAAAAATATAACAGAATATCAGGATGAACTGTTTTGGCAAGGTGCTTTTATTGCTTACAGTCAAGTGTATGTTTAGCCGTGTCAGTGGTCTTGAGTTCAGAAATTTGCTTGCTCCCGTGGCAGGCCTCGGAAACATTTACAGATGTGATAAGACTCATCTGGTGCACTTTTTTTTTTTTTTCCCACCCCCCTAAACCCATCTTGTGATTTGTGAAAGAATAAAATTAGGACGCGTGTTACATTAGCATTTAAACATATTGGCGAAAACATCTGAGATGAAGTGACCGCCTGGCTGCTTGGGACGGTAGAGTAGGGTTGTGTAAACATACCAGTGACCTTCATTCTCTTCCCATAATTGTTCGTAGTTTTTTATAGCTCCCTAACTTAGTGTCACTGACACCGGTACAGTGAAGCATTGTTCAAGGCTGGCAGCTATAAAGGGGTTAATGGAATACATTATTGTTTGTATCAATACTGTTGTACACATACACATAACAACGAACAAAAGAATGAGCAGTAAATGTACACTCAGCTGCAAAGAGCAGAAATAACTGTATACTCTGTCGGTCTGTAATGTGTTGGGAACCGCAACATTGAACAAAGAATGTGGAACTGGATGCTAACTTAAGTGAACACGTGAGAAAAGTTTTTTTTTTTTTTCTGATTAGTAGAAATTTTTGTTCCTTTTCATTCCCTAAAATTGTGAAACCCATAAATTTTCATCTAGGCATACAGCCTAATGCCATTAGCAATTCAATTCATATTCATTTAGTTTGTTTTCTGTATAATTCTGCCTCTTTTGAGGGTGGTAAATTACCTTTCCCTCGCTGAAACATTTCCTCTCTTAATATTATTATAACGTTCCTTAAGCCATACCTACTATTGTTTCTGGCATAATGGAAGAATCCTAATCAAAATTAGGGCGCATATTCCATTAGCATTTAAACATATCAGCGAAAACATCTGAGATGAAGTGACATCCTGGCTGCTTGGGACGGTAGAGTAGGGTTGTGTAAACATACCAGTGACTTTCATTCCCTTCCCATAATTGTTCGCAGTTTTTTTTTATAGCTTTCTAACTCAATGTCACTGACACCGGTACAGTAAAGCATTATTCATGGTTGGCAGCTATGAAGAGGTTAATGGAATACATTATTGTTTGTATCAGTACTCTGTCTTTCACACATACTCTTAAGAACGAACAAAAGAAAGAACAGTAAATAAAAGAGGCAGAAATAACTATGCTCTGCCAGTCCAAAATGTGTTGGGAAGCACGACATTTAACGAAGAATGTGAAACTGAATGCTAATTTAAGAGAACATGTGAGATGGTAACTTAGAGTAATTTTTTTCTGATTAGCAAACATATTTGTTTCATTTCATCCCCTAACATTGTGAAACTTATAAATTTTCGTCTAAGCATACAGCCTAAAGACTTTACCAATTCATTTCATATTCCTCTAGTTTGTTTTCTGTATATTTCTGTTTTGAAGGTGGTAAATTACCTGCTTTTGCTGAAAGATTTCCTCCTTTATTACATCACATTCTTTAGGCCATGTCGACAACTGTTTCCGGCATAATTGAAGAAACTCAACGTTCTCAAAAATGGATTTCTTTTCCAAATTTTCCAACTGGAGCCCATCTTAGGTTAGGTTAGGATAGGTTAAATTTTTAGGTAGTTAAGCAAGGTTAGGCTAGGTTAGGTTATCAGTCACCTCATCCAACTCCACCCAACCACCCTTGTGATTGAGTTGTGATCAGGAGGTGTGGGTGGGGGGGCAGACTCACGCTCGTTTACACGTATCTCACTCACTAGCAGCCGAATGCTTCCTATTTAAACTGGAGCTATCATACGAATAATACTATGTTCTAGAAGGTTCCGGGGCATGCTTAGTACACGTGACTAGGCTTTCCTTACAACAGAGGGAAAGGGAGGAGATGCAGATTGACGAGAGAGGGCAGAGAGGCAACACACTGCACAGAAGAGGGAGAAGAGAGCCCCTAGAGTTATGTAGCATACACTACGTTAATTTTTATCTTCCCTTGAAGACAATAAAAACTAAGATCACTCCAAATTATATTTAAATCTTCCCTGAAGTTATTTATCTACAACTGCCTTCGGCCATCACTACAAGAACTGAGCTCTTTCCCAGTGTCCATCGGCAGAAGTTTGGCTGGGTTGAGATGCAATTGGGCCATTTGCAGATCAAACTGGATGAGGATGATTCAGAAGACATCCCTCCACACCATGTCAAGGCACGGGACAGACTGAGTCAGGCTTGCGTGCTCCCTTGGGAGACTTCTTCTACCCATTGGTGATGAGATCAAATGGTGGCCACTTCAAACTGTGGCATTAAGAACAATTGCCATTCCGACCGACACCCGTTGAAGTCTCCAATTTTGTGTCGGTCCTGACAGACGCCTGGCGGGTATGGGTTAAGGATTGGAATTCAACCTACTTTTTGGCAACATTATATGTGAGGTGTATCTATCATGTAAATTACTAACTGGGAAGTAGGATGTTCTCGTATTCCACATAGGAGTACTATACATAGAAGGTACAGGTAACAGCAGGTCTGTTGGCCCATAACAAGGTTATATGTTCTGGAGGAGTAGGAAAGCTAATTCTCTAAGGCATAATCGGCATGTGAAAAGGAGAGAACAGAAGAAAGCCCCTCCCTACCTGCCAGAAAAAAAAAGTATTAAAGTTGAAAACGTTGTGCTTGAGAAAAAGAACATACGTGGAAATTTTATAGGAAAGACAAGAAAAGCAATGCACTACGTTATTCCTAATCTGCACACTGTACACAATTACAAAATGTTCTCATAATTAAGCAATCATCTCACTTTTGTCACCATACATGTTGCCTGGAAATAAAGAGCTCTGTTTTTATTTTTTATTATTATTATTATTATTTTTTAATGTGTCTGACTGCTGGGCATAAGCTTCACAGCCTGCTCCCAAGGCCCAGTAGTCCTCCTACATAGCATACACCTCTACGTGTCACCACTTCGGCGCTAACACCCACCATCCGTATTGAATACACTCTAGGGCTGTCTCATACAGGACTTGTGTACTGGTATTAGCGGGGGTATTTTTACAACATGTCAGCGGGTCTTCTGGTAGATCAGTAAAACTTGATTTTATGAAATTCAAGCCTTTGAACTGTTCCCTGCCCCAACGGAGATTTGAACCTGGGTCCGGTAGGACTGCAGGCCACCTCTCTACTGAATTAACCATCGCCTCCTATGGCCTATAATTTTGAAATATTTATTTTCAGTTATTTGAACTGTGACACCCTTGCCTCAGACCTCCCTGAACCCTGTAAGGAGTATTATGGGATTGGCAGTGAGTAGGTTAAGCTATAATCTTGTATGTTGATGATGTGAATTGTTAATAAGTGGTACCATAAGAGATTCTTGCTCCAATTATTGGCTACAGTACTATAATTCTTTTCCAGATAGCTCAGTTTGCTTGACCTAAATGTCACTGTATTTTTGTTATGGAAGGTTAACTGTACAGGTACTGCAAATCTTCCTTTTTAAATCATTGCTCTTTCTTGAGTAGAATAGAGAAATTTGTTGTTTACTTTTGGATTGCTCTTGGTTATTGCAGTATACACAAAAAGTGTTCCAGACTGCTGGAGGTTCTCATGAGTTAATTTTTAGTAAACAATAATGCTATACCATCATGGGTCCTATTCTTAACTGGTGTGTGTAGTCATGACTCGCAGTATGATGGGGTTACATTAAGTGAAATCACATCACATAACGAATTGTCATATACTGTAATGAGATTGGTATAACACGGATTCAGTGGGGTTACAGAGGGGGGAAACTTTAAATCTATTTATCTATATACCTAGGCTGCTTCCCCCAAGAAAAGGGAGGTAGCCGAGACAGGTCAACACACTACCAGTTTATTCATCCACTCATACACATTCATTCGCATCTTAGCCCCAAAGGGGAGAAGGGACAGATCCTCACCGCACGAGGGTCAACTACACAGTGCAGTCAGTGACATCCGCAGCAGGGCCCGACAGCAAAGCTGGTTTACCCCTACCACATCATAATGGATCCAGCCCCTTACCTGCACCTGACCTGATCAGCTGATCAGACAAAAAGCAGGAGAATATCCCCTCAGGGCTGTGTCATCATTTATTCATTCACAATTTCTCTCCATTCATTTCTATCACACACAGCCACTCTTCCTTGCTCAACAGACAACCCTCTCACATCCAACGCTCTCCTCACACTGTCCATCCATCCTATTCGTGGTCTTCCTCTCAGCCTTACACCTCTCACATCAGATCTAGTTATCTTTTTCACCAATCGCTCATTATCCATTCTCTCCATATGCCCAAACCATCGCAACACCCCTCTGTTCAACTCGATCGGCCATCTCCCGAACAATTCCAGTTCTCCTTCGCACTTCATCATTCCTCACCCGATCCATACACGTCACTCCACACATACTCCTCAGACACCTCATCTCCATTACATTCAAACTTTTCCTCTCTGCTACACCCGTATTCCATGTTTCAGCCCCATACAGTAGGCGCGGAAAGTGTTGACGCCATCTTAAAAAAAGAAAACATTCTTGTTGTTAGGAAGGAGAAACAAATAAATTAACACTCACCATTGAATTTAGTATTTACTGGCATTCCCCTTCACCTTTATTATCTTCTTAAGGCATCTGGGGAGACTGATGGCGTAGTTTTGCAGAACAGACGGACTAAAACTGCTCCATAGCTGCTTGACTGCAGCCTCAAGTTTAGGCAAAGATGATGTGTCCATACTACACAGCTGCCACTTCCTGTGCGCCCATAAATTCTCAATGGGATTGATATCTGGGCTGTTTCCGGGCCAATCTCGAATAAAGGGAACCTCACAGTCTGTTAGCCACTGTTTCACTGACTTTGCAACATGTGCAGGGGCAGAATCTTGCATAAATACTTTTGCCTTGGTTTTATCAAAAGTGTCACTAAAACATCACATAAGAGCTCCAAATAATTGTTCTGGTTCACTTTTTCATTTGCAGGTAGAATTATCAACTCACCAACACCATAATATGTAAAGCAGCCCCAAGCCATGAGTGAGGCTGGGTATTTAACAAACTTGGAAGTGTACTTAGGATCCAGGGGGTCACTGCCTGGTTTGCGGTACATTCGTGATGAAGGGGTACCAGTGATAGTAAATGTTGACTACTCATCACTCCAAAGCACAGTTTTCCATTGCTCCTCACTCCAGGCAAGATATTTCTTACAAAAATTTACCCTCTTTTTCTTCTGAAGTGCAGTTAGCAGTGGTTTTTTACGAGCACAAAAACTCCTGTAGCCCAGATCGTCATGCAACAGCTGCTGCACACTTCTGACAGACACATCTGCCAGCAACTGTGGGTTCTTTTCTTTTAAATCCCGTGCTGTTAGCCTTGGATCCTTGCTAACTTGCCTTGAGATCAGCTGACGTGTCCTGAAGGTTGTCTTACGAGGTCTCCCAGGCTTGGGAAGTGGAGTGGGAGGAATGGCCTCCCCACTGTCCTTGAACTGCTTCACCAGTCTCTGCACTGTCCTCAGTCTAACACCTGTTTGATTTGCAATAAATGGGAGTTTGTGGCCAGTTTTGTATAAAGTAATCACTTCCACACATTTGTCCTTGCTTGTGGTTACTTTAGGCATGATGAGAATGTAGTAGGTAACCAAATAACTGTGTTATTCGAGTCAAAACATGCCCTCGTGGTGCATCACACACAGAGACAATCCTCCTCCTGTGGCTGCCCAAACATTACTGAACCTGCTCCTGTGGTGCCAAACCTATCAAGCAGGGATGCCAGCTCCCGTTGAAAAAGCGTCAGCTCATTTCGCGTCACAGGGGAGGGTAGTATTGACCCTACTTCACTTAACGCGAAAAAGAATCACGTCAGCCCTTTAGCGTCAATACTTTCCGCGCCTACTGTATAATGCAGTCGGTACCACAACACCCTCATACAGCCTTCTCTTTACATCCATTCTGAGTGAACGACATCGAAACACTTTTTTCATTCCTCCCAGCACCTTTCCAACTTCATTCATTCTAAACTTCACTTCTTCGTCTATTCTTGCATCCGTAGCAACGTGTGACCCTAAATAGTTAAAACACTCAGCCTCCTCAAGCAACTCACCATTCAAAACTATATTCATCCTCCTACCATCTATCAACCTCGTACTCTTCATCACTTTACTTTTATTCTCATTTATTTCCAGTTTCCTCCTTTCACACACCCTTCCAAACTCCTCTGCCAACTGTCTCAATCTCTCCTCTGAATCAGCCACCAGTGCAATATCATCCGCAAACTGCAGCTGCTTCAGATTCCACTCTCTACCATCATTCACCAGACTCAGTCCTCCATCTAACACTCTTGCATTCACCTACCTTAAATAATAATAATAATAAAGGCTGTATTTTATTTGGAAAAAAGTTATCACTTCACTTAAAACGGTGCATGCACTATTTGTTACGCACTTGCACTGTTATTTGACAATAGCAATTGTGTTTCAGTGCCTTTCATGCATGGCTGCCTTGGCTCAATTAGTTGACTGGCTGGGTACTCACAGCAGACGTGATTTCCAAGACGCAGGTTGCAGTTTTCACACACAGAAAGTAATCACTTCACTTAATATTACACACCGCTCTGATAGTTAAGCACTTGCACAGTTTATTGGCATTATCAGTGGTGTTTCAGCAGCCTTTCATGCACAAAATCAAACAAAAGACAGATGAACACATCAAATGTAAACACTGGGTAGCCATCTTGGCTTAATCAGATGACTGGGAGGCATCGTTCTTGCAAATTTGCGATCATTTCGCTTTCTCTTTTCCAAGAACTGGTCTAAATTTTTGTTCCATTGTTATAGCAGTTAATTGCATAGCGAAAAATCGTATAACGAGACCTGACTGTTGCTGAAATTATTGATGCCCTTATGGATGAATTATGATGATCATTTTTGCTATAAGGTCTTCAGTAATTGTCAAACAGTTGAGAATTGTATCCATGTTTATTTTGCAGTTATTTATCAAAATCAGCCAAAAAATACTATTCCAGATTTAAGCACACTTTTGTGGAACATTCAGTCTATGTTGAGTTTCCTTAGATAAGAGTTTACTCTATCATGCAGGTCAGTATGACTATGGACCAATGGGCTGTGACTTAGTAGACAACATGCTGGCTGAGTGGCAAAAGCATTTTGTTATCCAGGAGCGCATGCTGAAGGTCAACTGCTCCATCCTTACACCTGAGACAGTACTGAAGGCATCTGGCCATGTCGACAAGTTTGCTGACTACATGGTCAAGGTACACAATGTTACTCAAACTGTTTAATGAGGTTTTTTATTTCCTCAAAAAAAAAAAAAAAAAAGATACAGGAATGAAAACCCATGCTGTAAGTGTATGGGACTTTAAACTTGCTTGATTGGTGATTATGCCATATTGTTTGCAGGAGTGGGTTGCAGCCACAGGAATAGACTGCTGAAGTGTGTGTGAATGGGTCATGTAGTGAGTATGACCAAAAGCTTTGAAGGCTTGGGTGGTATGTGAATGATTATGTAACCCACTTTACTGGACGTTTTGTTTGGTATTTATCTCTAACTTAAATAATTTCTGTGTTTCTGGATCGTACTTTGCCCCATCTCAGAGGTGGGACTTAGCATTGGGATGATGGTGATGGTAGATTTTTAGTATTAATTCATGTAGTTCATAAAGGCTCCAGCATGCCTGCATCAGTTGGCCTTGGTCACCTAATAGTGGCCCTCCATGCTGCTCAGTTTCTAGCAACATCCCTATTCAGTCCCATATCCTTGAGGTTGTCCCAGTTCCCCCCCCCCCCCCCTAACCTCTTGCAGCTGTACCCTTGACATTCACACCCCTCTTCACCCAATTGTCAGCTTCCAAAAACTCTTAACATTCCCAAACCATCTCAGTCTACCCCACCTCATCATAACACCAATACATGCAAGTCCCATTCTTCCTCAGCTCTTCCATTGCAATTATTGCCCCCCCCCTCCCCTCCCCAGGTCTCGTATTCAAGGATGCACCACACATCCATCTAATCAGTGTCATTTCTGTATGTTTGAGCCTATGAATATCCTCTTCCTTTACAGCCCAGGTCTCACTACCATACACATGCTGTATACAAGGATCTTGGAGCACAGGAGAACCCCCTCAATGTTAGGAGAGGCAACAGTTCCCTGATTTCCTCCAACCACTCTTTACCCAGTGTACCTCCAGCACATAAAATGTCTCCCAAATAAAACTCATTCCATACACATAAGAGACTCTAGCAAGATCAATCCTTTCATGCCTCGTAGTCTCTACATGCTCATCCTAACACACCACACACTCAAAATCAAGATTATATTGAAGTCTACCTCTAATACCAGTATATATCTTATGCACCAGTTTAGTAAAAACACTGCACAAGATTTAGACTGCACATGGTCACATTCCCTCCCTTTGCTTTGATAATACTGTATTGCCAACCCAAGATATTACTTGTTTTGTCGTACTTCTGCTTCCTTTTCATTCTGTGCAATGAACACCACATCACCAACATATGTTTCCCATGGGAGTCCTTTAAGTCACATGAGAGAGCTTCTAGCACCAAGACAAGTGATAAGGGGCTCAGAACTGACCCCTGATGTATGTCAACATTCATGGAAAACTCGTCACTCAAACCATTCACTCTCACCTTGATGGATGCACCCTATACTAGCCAGGCACTCCTTGATTCCAAGCTTTCTCATGCCCCACTTCACCACCATCACTGGGACTCTTTCAAAGTCTTTCTCCATATCAGCGAATATAGGTACACGTCCCTCATTTTTCTTGCATGTTTATCCCGAAGCTGTCTTACAGTGATACATCAGTGGTCCCCTTGCCTGGCATAAACTCAAAAACTTCCTCTCATCAGTATTCACTCATTTCCTTTTCATACTTTGCAGGGATCACCATTTTTTAATGCTCTTTCCACTTTCATATCGTCACTGTCCACCACTATCTTTCTTTCATCATTCTTCACACACTGCTCACCTGTGATATCCTTGTTTTCCTTCTTCATCTGATTTGCGATCTTAATTTCCACGTTCTTCTTTTCGGCTCTATTTAGGCTGTCTGGTAAAAATCTCCGAGTCCCAAGACTTGGATGTTGTCCTGTATATCTCTTTTTTGGCCATACACTTGGCTGCCAGGTATTCCTTTCTGTTACCACCCTTTTTCCATTTTCTCCTTTCTTGCAGCATCTAAACCTACATCCCATCATCGTATTGCCTTATGTCTTGGATGGTCCCTTGTTCAACTACACACTGAATCAGGAACTCAGAAGAGATTGTTCTTTAGGGCTTTGTAATGCTCATTAGCACTTCCCTCTACAGCTCCCTGTTCAGCCACCCTGCTACCCATCTCAGTATAGAAGGCATTTCTTTCCACTTCCATATATTCCTCCTTGGTGCATAGGTCTTTTTTGTCACAACCAGCTTCTTTATTACTGTGTCACATATCAGTAATTTGTGTTGCTGCAATACACTTCACCTCCTATAACTTTAACATCCTTCTCTTTACCTCCTATCATTCCTTCTGACCAGAAAATAGTACGTCTGGTTACTGTTACCTCCAGACTCATACATAATCAGTCTACTCTTTTCCTAAAATTGCATTACACACAATCCTGTTCATTGGCCCTTCAAACTTGAGTATCCTTTCCCCTTTGGCATTTTCATACCATATGCATATCCCACATCCACCCCATCATTTCCTTGGGCTTCTGCACCCACCTGACCATTTAAATCCCAACCCAAAACTACAATTTCATCATCCCCCATGCTGTCAGTCACTTCTATCAAGTCATCCTACAATCTATGTTTACATCATCCTCACCCTGCCCTAGGGTGGGAAAAGAGGTCCGGATGATGATGATGATGATGACATCATCCAAGCCAGTCCATGGAGTATATGCCGATATAATTGTAATCATGGGTTTATCAAACAGTAGTTTCACTCCTATAATCCCTTCATTTACTCTTATTATGGTCATGATACATTCCACCCATTTCTCCTCCACCAGCACTCCCTCACCGCCATATTCGTCCACACTTTCCATCCAAAATAGCTTATACCTGCGGTTCCTCCCAACAGTCATTCTGGCTGACCCTCTCTTCAACCTAACCACTTGTAAGGAGCAGACATCTATTGGCCTTCTGCTCAATCCTCCTCCCCACCCCCACCCTTCAGACTACCCACATTCGTAGATGCTACTCCGAACCCCTTGGGTGATTTAGTTTCCTCAGACTTGCTTATGCTTGGTTTCGATTTTGTCATGGTCGGTTGGTAAATAAAATAGCAGACGGACACAGGCCCTGCCCTTCCACACAGCCCCAAGTCCAGGCAGAGATCAAGGACCCATAGCCCACCAGCCATAGTTGGTGGCTAGGGCAGTGGCCTCAGGGCACCCTGCCAGTAGAGCACATGGACACCCTTCAAGTGTGCCTTGACACTGTAACTGCCTCACTGTTATGCACCCGCTGATAGGGCAGCCTCCTGGGGTGCTACTCCCATGTTTTGGTCCTTTATTGTTGGACAGATGCAGCAGCCTGAGAACTGCAGTGCCCTCTACCCTCTGCCACAGATCTGAGTCCCATCCTATTCCACCCCCAAAGCTACACCAATAGGACCCGTGCCCTGTCTCCCCCTCAAGTCCACCGCTAGTTAGTGGGGGCAAAGTTTTGTGACCACATGCCCTTGCTAGTGCCAACTCCAGTTGTAGGGTACTATGTGTGATATGTAAAGTGCATCTGGATTAGTGCATAGGACAGTTAGAGAAAAGTGTTTGAGAGAGTGTGCTGGCCTACTGTCCATGTTAGCATCACAGTGAAAAAGATCAACAAAGGAGTGTGGTCAGGGTAGTTCTGAGGGGTAGTGTAATGGGAGCTCCAGCTTTTCCATCCTTCTCAGATGTACTGTTCTAATTGACTGGTACTACAGTCTTATCCCTATGAAATTAATTGTTTGAAGCATTGGAACCTAAGTAGTGGAATGTGTTCCTTATTGCATATGTAGGAAGTGTTTGTTGTGAAATAAATTTACTTCTCTACAGGATGTGAAGACTGGAGAATGCTTTCGACTTGATCATCTCATCAAACAACATTTTGAAAAGAAACTGGCTGACAAGAAGACCACAGAAGAAGAGAAACAAGCTGTTGATAGGAAACTAACCCTTTTGGATGGCATGACAATGGTATGATATGAGTTTGTGATTTTGTAAATGTTAACTGTGAAGTGCTGTTATTCAGCCTTTTCCTAAGTATGATCTGATTCATGGAAGTCACTAGGCACAGGGAGTATCAGCAGTAAGTATATAGTTGATTTTATTTAAGGGTGCAGCATCAGTTGTGAATCTAAGACTATATTTAGTATATGTTGTCCTTTAGAATGTCTCAGTTGCATTATTTGTTATTTTCATTTTTTCTCTCGATGTAGTGCTGCTCTCGGGTGACTGCACTTTCCTCACTTGCTTCCTTTCCTTCCTTCCTCTTCTGTCTTTCTTTCCTTCATTCTTTCCTCTTCCTTCTGTCTACAGGTGACTACACTGAGTTACAAGCCAAATGGTTTCCTGTACACCAGGAAACCATTTACTACTCATGGTGGAAACCATATAACCAAATTATGGTGCCTGGTGATTTAGTGGCTAATTAAGGTGCTCCAGTCAGGTTGAGCCTGGGCAGGTTTATATCCAGGGAGTGGTTGCAGTTTATTGCTCATGTAATGCCACTCAGGAAATGTCAGGACCAACTTGCCTAGCCCTGAGCTCCAGTGCTCCTCACGGGGCAACACAGAGTTGGATAATGAATGAATGAAAAATGAAATGAATTCATTTTTTCGTATGCTGAATGAGACAGTAAAATGTCCGTAAAGAGAATAGTAAAGAAAAAGATGAAAATGTTAAAGGAAAGGAATGAATCGTTTCGTTTCGTTTCGTTTTTGAAGGCTCCAACATGCTTGCATGTGTTGGCCTTGGTCACCTAATGGCGGCTCTCCACGCTGCTCGATCTCTGGCAGCCTCCCTATTCAGTCCCTTAACCCTTAAGTCACATTTAATGACCTCGTCCCATGTCTTTCTCGGTCTACCCCTCCCAACCCCTCCCCCAATATTAACACTTCTCACCCTCTGTACCCAATTATCATCCCCCATCCTCTCCACATGTCCAAACCACCTCAGCCTACCTCTCCTCATCACAACACCAATACACTCCAGTCCCATCCTACCTCTCAACTCTTCTATCGCAAACCCAGCCCCCTCAGGCCTTGCACGCAGGGACGCACTGCACAATGTATTTTTTTTTTTTTTTCCAGGAAACTATTTTGCATTTTCTTGTATGCTGAATGGTGTATTAAGGTGTTTTTAAAGAGAAAGAAATAGGTTAAATGAAAAGAATGAATGTATATATTTTTGAAAAAGGAACTACCTTCAAAAGAGGTGTGAAAAATAGGAATTGATTGTGGAAAATATTACGGGAAACTGTAATGGATGAAAATGGGAGTTTACTTGTAAAGTTATGGAAGGAATGTAAGTTGTATGGTAGATTATTTATTGAGATGGT
>JAGKTI010026564.1:0-13552 GCA_018397915.1 Birgus latro | reverse complement strand
TGAACTGTTGTACATAGAGAATGAAAGTAATGCAAGTATAAGTGGCTGGGGAATGGTGGGGAGAAGGAGGGTTGTGAGAAGAGAGGAAGAAATCAGCAGGATGGAAGTGGTGGAAGCAATGAAGAAAGCTAAAATTGGGAAAGCTCCAGGAATTCATGGAGTGTGTGGTGAAATGCTGAAGCATGGGGGAGAGATAGTAATAGAATGGATGTGGAAGGTGTGCAGACTGGCGTGGGAGGAGGGTAGAGTCCCGGAGGATTGGAAGTCAGGTACAATTATTCCTCTGTACAAAGGAAAAGGGGAAAAAGCAGTGTGTGGTAATCATAGGGGCATTTGCCTTCTTAGTGTAATAGGAAAAGTATATGGTTGGATACTTATTGACAGAGTTAGGGAAATAACAGAGGAATTAGTTGGAGAAGAACAGGGAGGTTTTAGGAAGGGAAGAGGTTGTGTAGATCAGATATTCATTCTTAGATCCTTAGTGGAAAAGTTTCTAGCGATGGGAAAGAAGTTGTAAGCAGCCTTCATGGATCTGGAGAAAGCATATGACAGGGTGGATAGACAAGGATTGTGGAAAGTACCTATATTAAGAATATATGGAGTGGATAGGAAGTTGCTGAAGGCAGTGAAGAGTATGTATTTTTTTTTTTTTTTATGTGTCCGACTCTGGGCATAGGCTTCACAGCCTGCTATCAAGGCCCAGTCGTCCTCCTGCAATCTACATGTCACCACTTCGGCGCTTAACACCCACCGTCCATATTGAATACATGCTAGGGCTGTCTCATACAGGACTGGTGTATTGGTATTAGCGGGGTCATTTTTACGACATGTCGGCGGGTCTTCTGGTAGATCAGTAAACCCTGATTTAATGAAATTCAGATCCTTAAACTGTTCCCTGCACCAGCGAGGATTCGAACCTGGGTCCCACAGGACCGCAAGCCAACTCTGTACCGATCGAGCTACCGCCTCCCCTAAATGAGGGTGCTAAGGCTGGAGTGCGTGTGAATGGCAAACTGAGTGAATCTTTCCATTTGAAGGTTGGATTGAAACAAGGATGTGCCATGTCTCCATGGTTGTTGAATCTGTACATGGATGGGGTTATAAAGGAGATACAAGGTTGGCCAGTGGATGTTGGAGCGGCCCTAGTGAGAGAGGGCAGAGTTTGGAAACTCCCTGTACTGTTGTTTGTAGATGATACTGTGTTGTTGCACGAAGATGAAGGGGAGCTGCAAGTCTTGGTAGATGAGTTTGGGAGAAACTGAATCTAAAGGTGAATGTAGGGAAGAGTAAAGTGATGGTCTTCGAGAAAAGTGAAGCCAGTGAATGTACAGTGAGATTGGATGGGGAGGATATGGAGAATGAGAGTGCATTTAAGTACTTGGGTAGTGTGATGAGTAAGGATGAAAGTCTGGAGGGTGAAGTGCTTGAAAGGGTGCAGCAGGGAAGGAAGGTTGCAGGTTCGCTGAAAGCAGTGATAAGGAACAGGCATGTGAGCATGGAAGTGAAAAAGTTGTTTCGTTTCGTTTTCGTTTTTGAAGGCTCCAACATGCTTGCATGTGTCGGCCTTGGTCACCTAATGGCAGCTCTCCATGCTGCTCGATCCCTGGCAGCCTCCCTGTTCAGTCCCTTAACCCTTAAGCCACACTTAATGACCTCATACCATGCCTTTCTCGGTCTACCCCTCCCCCAATATTAACACTTCTCACCCTCTGTACCCAATTATCATCCCCCATCCTCTCCACATGTCCAAACCACCTCAGCCTACCTCTCCTCATCACAACACCAATACACTCCAGTCCCATCCTACCTCTCAACTCTTCCATCGTAAACCCAGCCCCCCCAGGTCTTGCACGCGGGGATGCACTGCACATCCACCAAATCATTGTCATTTCTGTACGTTTAAACCTGTGAATATCCTCTTCCTTTACTGCCCAGGTCTCACTACCATACAGCATCATACTCCTAACACATGCTGCATAAAAGACCCCTTAGCACGTAAGGAGAGTCCTCTCAGTGTCAGGAGAGGCAACAGCTCCCTGAACTTCTTCCAACCACTTCTCACCCCAGCAACCGAGCTAACTCCAGCCCCACCTCCGGCACATAACATGTCTCCCAAATAACAAAACTCCTCCACACACTCAAGAGACTCACTGCAAGTTCAACCCTCTCATGCCAAACAATCTCCACCTGCTCTTCCCGACACGCCGCATACATGAAATCAGCATTATCTCGCAGTCTACCTCTAATACCATTACATCTCTTGTGCACCCACTTATCACAAACACTACACAAGATGGAATTATTTTCCACACCCATGTGGCAAACTGCACATGGCCACTCTCCCTCTCCTCTGATTGTACCACCACCAACCCCAGATATCATCACTTTTCTTTTATCTGCATTTACCCTTAAGCCCTTGTACCCCATACCATCTCTCCACTTCTTAAATCTTTCCTCCGCCTCCTTTTCATTCTCCGCAATCAACACCAAATCATCAGCATACAACATCTCCCATGCAAGTCCATCTCTGAAGTCACGTGTGAGGGCTTCAAGCACCATGATAAACAACAAGGGACTCAAAACTGACCCCTGATGCACACCAACATTCACGGAAAACTCATCACTCAAAACTCCATTCACTCTTACCTGGGTGCGAGCACCCATGTACATGGCCATAACCACCCTAACCAGCCACTCTTCCAACCCTAGCTTTCTCATTGCCCACTTCACCACCTCTCTAGGGACTCTGTCAAAGGCCTTTTCCAAATCAACAAAAACAAAACACAGTTCCATTTTCTTTCCAATATATTTTTCCTGAAGCTGTTGAACAATGAATATGGCATCAGTGGTCCCGCTACCTGGCATAAAACCAAACTGCATCAAATCGATATTCACTCTTTCTCTAATCATACCTTCTAGAACTCTCTCCATTACTTTCATTATCTGATCTAAGAGCTTTATACCTCTGTAATTTCCCCTTTCCAGGGCATCACCCTTCCCTTTGTACACATTTACAATTACACTCTTCAGCCAATCATCTGGGACAACACACATATATAATCATATTTATCAGGTCAGTGACTAACCTCACCCCAGTATCTTCTGAGGCCTTCAACATTTCGGCAATCAACCCAGACACACCTGCCGCCTTCCCCACCAGCATCCTGCCTATTGCCTCACTCACAGCAGCAGCGTCAATCAAAGGCCAAGGGCCAAACACTGGATCAGCTGGCTCCAAACCTTCTCTATCCCAGTCAAACTCCTCATTCAACAACCGGCTATAATGCTCTCTCCATGCATCTTTAATATCCTCACTGTTCACCACTACCCTTCCATCATCATTCTTCACACACTGCTCACCTACAATGTCCTGATTATCCCTCTTCACCTGATTTGCCACCCAAAAAATCATATTTTTCCTTTCTCCATGATTTAGATTATCAAGTAAAAGTCTCTGTGACTCAGACTTCGCCCTGTATACCTCTCTTCTAGCCCTGCGCTTGGCAGCCAAGTACTCCTCCCTGTTACCACCATTCTTCCATTCCCGGAAAAGCCTTCTTTTCTCCTTAACTGCAGCTTCTACACCCTCATCCCTCCACCAAGTTACTTTATGTCTTGGTGGGCCTCTTGTCCAACCACATATTGTATCAGTAACTCTCAAGAGGTTGTTCTTAAGGGCTCTATACTGTTCATAACACCTCTATCTACAGCTTCCTGTTCAGCCACCACTCTCCTCATCTCACTATAAAAGGCATCCCTTACTGATTGGTTTCCCAGCTTCCATATTTTCCTCCTAGGTACATATGTCCTCCTTCTCATCACTCGTTCCTTAAGCACCATGTCACAAATCAACAGTTTGTGCTGCTGCACACACTCCTCACTTCCTGTAACTTTAACATCCCTCACTAACCTCCTATCAACCCTCCTGACCAGAAAATAATCAATCTGACTACTATTTCCCCTGGACTCATACGCAATCAATCAGCTCATTCTTTTCCTAAAATGTGTGTTGCACACAATCACGTCCATAGCCTCCCCAAACTCGAGTATTCTTTCCCCTTCCGCATTCCTCACACTATATGCACATCCTCCATGGACTCCTTCATAACCTTGAGCTGCTTCACCCACATGACCATTTAAATCCCCTCCCAGAACCACTACCTCATCATCACCCATACCACTTACTACACGTATTAAATCATTCCAAAATCTATCCTTCTCTGCGTCATCCAATCCTACCTGTGAAGCATATGCCGATATAACAGAAATAATTTTCCGACTGATCAAAATTTTCACTACTAATATCCTATCACTTACTCTTATAACATTCATGACATATTCCACCCATTTCTCCGCAACCAACACACCCACACCCCCATATCCATCAGTTCCCCCCTGCCAAAACAACTTATAGTAGTAATCCTTCCCAACAATCTTTCTGGCTGATCCACCCCTGTACCGGACTTCCTGCAAACATGCCACATCCACCCACCTCCTACTGAATGCTTCAACGACTTCCCCCGCTCTTCCTCTCAAACTTCCCACATTCCACGAACCCACCCTAAACCCCCTGGGTGATTTGCTGTCCTCAGGCTTGCTTTGATGCTTGTACTTGTAGATCATAGTTGGTAAGACAAAGGGTGGTAAACATTCCAAAGGCCCGACCCATTGCACAGTCCCAGGTCCAGGCAGTGGATCTGGGACCCCTAGCACACCAGCTTACCAGTGGCTGTGGTAGTGGCCTCGGGGCACCCTGCCAGGACAGCTGCAGGGACACCCTCCAAGCACAGCTTGACACTGCAACTGCCCCACCATTATACACCCACTGATAGGGCAGCCTCCTGGAGCTCTACTCCCAGGTTCGGGCCCCTCTCTATTGAGTGGAAGCGGCAGCCTGGGAACCGCAATGCCCTGTACCCTCTAGCACAGGTTCGAGCCCCATCTCGCCCCAGACCCAGATCTATGCCGGCGGAACCCCTGTCACGCCTCCCCCCAAAGTCCGCCATTAGGTAGCGGGGGCAAAGTTTTCTGGCCGCATGCCCTTGCTGGCATCAACCAATGTAACGCAGTGGGATATGTTGTGTAATATGTAAAGCGCATGTGGTGTAGTGCATAGGATAGTTAGAGGAAATGTTTGGGAGAGTATGCTGGTCTACTCTCCATGTTACTCTCACACTGAAAAGGTCAACAAAGGGGGATGGTTAGGTAGCTAGTGAAACAGGAGCTCCAGCTCTCCCTATCACCAGCCTGACAGTATTGTGATACCAACTCTAAAATATGGAAGTGAAGCTTGGAACCTGTTGGAAGGTCAGAAGTCAAGAGTGAGAGCAGTGGAAATGAGTTATTTGAGAAGAGCATGTGGAGTCACATGGAGAGACAGACTAACAAATGAGGAAGTGAAGGAGCGTTGTGGTGTGGTTGTGGACGTGATAGGAAGTGTTAGGAGAAACACGTTAAGGTGGTTTGGGCATGTGAAAGACTGACGAGGAGAGTGTATGTGAGTGAGGCGGAGAGGGCGAGAGGGAGGGGGAGGCCGAGGATGAGATGAGGGATGGAGTGGTGAGGTACATGAGAGAGGGGGGGTGTGAGTTGGGAGTGGGGTAGTGAAATGGCGGGGGAAAGAGCGACATGGAGGTGATTTGTTTGTGGCCACCCCGTGTGGGACTGAGGCATCTGGCAATAGATAGATTGATTGATAAGACTGCCTAAGGTTCGGTCCAAACGTGTTTTGGGTGGTCAATGGCCCAAGAGGCCCCGAACAAGCAAGGCCTCACATGACAAGCACAGAAATAAGTTGGGATTAAGTTTGGTCAGGTATCTATCTCTGTCTATCTATTGCCAGACGCCATAATCCCGTAAGGGGTGGCCATTTGACTTTGAGTTATTTGTTTTACAGGGAGGGGCACTAACCCTCCACCAACCCACTTGTTGACACGTAGGGAGCACGTATGGTTTGGTTATATGGTTACCACCCAGCGCTGTAAATGGTTTCTTGGCTTACAGGAAACCATTTGGCTTGTCACTCAATGTAAAGCCACCTGTAAAAGAAAGAAAAGCAATAAGAAGTGACAGGTAACTGGCTTGAAATCTTTTTCTTTAGGGATTATGTGAGGTTCATATATATATTTTTTTCCCTTTTATTTCAACTGCTGGAGAGGGAATGGGGGTTAATATATAGGAAATAAATGATTTGTGGTTGAAACAGAAATGAAAATAACACAGAGCACACTAAAAGCCTTTGGAAAAAATTTTTAAGTCTAGGGATGGGAATTTACCCGAAACTATAAAAATACAGTTCCCATAGGCGTCGTTCACAAAAAACTATATAGGCTATGTAGCTCTATATTTCCAATATCTTTTCAAACATTGTGGTAGGTGGTGGCGACCATCATCCACTCACTTGATGTAGTGCTGCCTACTTCTTCCTTAGCCTTTATCATTCTCTTTCTGAGCCTGCCCTCCTCTCCTCCTATTTCTCCCATCTTTCCTGTCACTTCTTATTGCTTTTCTTTCCTTTATAGGTGGCTTTATATTGAGTGACAAGCCAAATGGTTTCCTGTAAACCAAGAAACCATTTACAACGCTGGGTGGTAACCATATAACCAAACCATACGTGCTCCCTACGTGTCAACAAATGGGTTGGTGGAGGGTTAGTGCCCCTCCCTGTAAAACAAATAACTCAGAGTCAAATGGCCACCCCTAACGGGATTATGGCGTCTGGCAATAGATAGATAGATTTTCAAACTTACCTTTGTTGCTTGCTAATCACCTTCAAGCCTTCCAAAAAGTGAGGACGACATAAACTTCGAATAATTTAAAAACCAACATATGGTTAAATGGCCGGACTCCGGGTCTTTAAAACATAAACACGACCCTTTAAAATATCCTTGGTTGAAACATGATTACTTAAAGGCCATGTTAATTTCAGGGTTTGTCCATTTCAAAGACTATATTCTAGCCTTAAAACAAATAAGGATGACAGGACTATGATAGGCTTTAAAACCTGGCATCCACCTACAGTTTAAAGGTACATCTTGGCTCACCTGTGGACAATATTCTCAAAACTAATAATTACACACTACTTTAACATCTCCGCAGGTCATTCTTGGCAGAAGACATTAACTAATTCACAGACAGGAGAATTACCACGGTATTATTTACAGAAATATGAATAAAATACAAAAATATCCGCTCACCTTCACACCGCCTTCCTTCTCACTCCCATAATTCCTCAGTGACGTCACAAATTCCTTTACGTTTTTCATGGCAAACTTTGCATAAACTAATTATAGATATTTCACCAGCTTCTTCAAATAATAAGTGTCCATAATATACAAAGAGGAAAGTAAAATTATACTCGTTATTTTTACATCTCCCAGTATTTCCAATTAAAAGATAATAATGGTCTTGTCATACACATGCAGACTACTCCAATCACTTATGCTAGGAAAAAAAAATCTCCATCTTGTAAAGTACATTATTTTTATATCATCCTGGCCTAGATTTTAGTCCTTTTTACAGGCTATTTAACGAAGATCTGAGGCAGAAAAAGACAATGCTAAGCTATGGCTCTACATCCTTTCCACAGTACTTCATGACAAGCATTATATTCTGGTCTTAATTTATTGCTACAACTCCATATTTAAGATGGAAAGATGACAAGTGTAGGCCAGGTTAGAGTGAAAAGAGTAAAGTGATTGTTATGCGTTTTAAGGGCGCGACTTCTTGTCCCTTGGACACGGAGCTTGGAGCGAGGTTTTCTTTCTAGACCAGGTGGGCTCTTTTAAGGCGTTCAGTGGGAACAGGGTACAAAACACAGGGCGACAACCTTACACGTATATTACCACAAATTGCAATCTGGTACAATATGTATGGCACACTTTACAAGGAAATAATGTCACACACAGATAGACAGGACCGGAGGACTTGGTGATAGGAAAGTGTGACTGAGGCTGCTGTAGTGTGGAGGGCCCAGGTCAGCACCCTGTGTCAGGAGGCCCTCGGGTCGTCGGGACTTCCGGGGCCTGCATGAGGAGGCCGACCCGTTGTCGTCTCATCCGGGAGTGATGAGAGGGCTGTGGTCGGGTGTGTGTCCTTCCACTTGTGGACGGGGCTCGGACCTAGGGGCTGGGCCCGAACAGGGAGAGTAGGCGCACTTGCCTGCCTTTACCCTGCCGGCGAAGCGGTCATCGCGTGGGGCAAGGGAGGTCTCGCCCCAGGGTCCTAGGGACGCCTCGGCTGGTCCTGGAGCTGCGGTCTCTGTCAGGTGAGGGCTGCAGCAGCTCGGGGTGGCAGAGTCTGACAGGGGCTGGGGCCGCCAAGGGTCGAGGGAGAAAGCTAAGACTCCAGACACCAGGGGTTCTTGCCAGGCCTCCTCCAACTGCTGGACGAGGGGGAGGACGTCACTTTGGAGAGAGAGGGAGAGGGCACTTTCCGTGACCCTTTCTTTTCGGTCTTTTAGTGGAACAGCAAGGTGGCCGTCTCCCAGGTGCGGCAGGGTGGCCGTCACTGTTCCTTCTTTTATGGAGTTAGAGCGAGGGTGGCAGGTGCCCGTCTCCTCCCCGCATGTGGCAAGGTGGCCGTCACCCGGTGTGAATGAGTGCGGCGAGGTGGCCATCACTATACCTCCTTTTGTGGAGTTATAGTGAGGGTGGCAAGGTGGCTGTCTCCTCCCCACATGCAGCAAGGTGGCCGTCACCCGGTATGGCTGAGGGAGGGAAGTAGTAAGTAGGCGGCTGGTGGCTGACTCCGGTGTGCTGTCTGGGGCTAGAGGAATAGCCCCACCCTGAACCTGGCAACGTCTGGTCCAGTGGAGATGTAATCCACCATGACTTCTACCTAGGCGGTGGGTCACCTGAGCACGAGAGGGGCGCGCGAGAGATACGCAGGTGCACCCGTCTGGTACGGAGCCCGCTCCGCTTATTTCTGCTCCTTGGGTATCTCCTCTTGGGGTGGGTGTCTTGCCCAGATAAGGTTGATGGGGAGCTTCGGTAGTTCGTCGTGCGTTGAGGCTCTGCATTTCAGTGATGATCGTTAATGGAGCAGTAGCCAGTCTTCACAAATGGTGGTGGTGGTGGTGGTGGTGGGGAGGTGGGGCCAAGCCATAGCATGGAGGGAAGGGAGGTAGAGGGGGGCCAAGAGCCATCTTGGGGGCCCGGGGTCCTCTGGACGTGAATCTGATGGACTGCAGCCTGGAGTTGCCCATTTCCAGCAGTCCACCAGCCCCCTTCTGGGAACAGGGAGAGCATGGATGGGTAGGGTATGGCAAAGTAGGGTAGGACAGGGTACGGCTTGGCATGCTCCTTTCAAATAAAACATTTCCACAGCTCTCATTCTTGACTTCTGTCCCTCCAACAGGGTCCAAGCTTCTCTTCCATATGTTATAGTTGGTATCACAATACTATCATGTAGTAACTTTTCTACTTCCATGCTCACCTCCCTGTTTCTTATCACTGCTTTCAAGGAACCTGCAACCTATTTTCCTTGTTGCACATTTTCAAGCACTTCATCCTCCAAACTTCCATCCTTACTCATAACACTACCCAAGTACTTACACGCACTCTCATTCTCCATTTCCTCCTCGAAATGCCCAACTGGCGGAGCGACCCCGACACCACCACTCCAATCAAGGGAGGCCATGGGGATGTGACACCAGCCCTAGGAGGGGACCACGGTAAGTGCATCGACTCAGTGCATTACCCTCCGACTGGAACGGGCTCTCCAGACTCAGGGTGGGACTGACTCTCAAATTGTCCCAAGTATGCCCTCGGCTACAGAGTCCACCGGTCCTGCAGTGAAAAGAGGGAGAGAGGCAACCAGCCCTCGTAGACCTACTATACCCCAAGGAGCAGCGGCGCAGTAGAGGCAACCAACCCTACTGTAGGAGGGGAGTCCACCGGATCTCCCCCTTACACTATCTGCCGTAGGGAACAGGCGTCTTGGCATGTCCAACAGATGACCCTCGCCTGTACTCCTGAGGAAGGTAGTGGAGCCCATGTAAAGTCCTCTGGACCTACAGGGGGAGAGACCACCGATCGTCCCCCAGCTGCAACTTTCCCCCGGCAGCAGGAGAGCGGTTGAGTCCACTGGACCTACTGCATGAGCCCAGAAGTCCATTGGACTTCCTCCTCCTGCTGTCCCCGAGACGAGTCATCCCCCGACAGAGTATTTCGGACCTGTTGGACCGAGAGAGAGTCCTCCAGTCCTCCTTCACCCACTCGTTCAGGAGGGAGCCTGAGCAGAGTCCTCCTGTCCTCCTTCACCCACTCGCTCAGGAGGGAGCCTGGGCAGAGTCCTCCGGACCTCCTCCCTCTGCCCCGGCGTGGTGTTCCGGCGGTGTCCCTCGGGTCCACCAAGTCGAGGGCGAGGCCACCGGCCCTCCCTCCTCCACTCGCCTGGAGGCTCCCTGCGAGGGTGCTGTCCACGGCTCGGCCCGTCCCACCAGAGGCCGAGCGAGACGCCCCTCCAGCTCCCCCTCCTCCGGGATGGACGGAGACTGCTCCCCAGCAGCCCTACTGATGGAGAGTGTTTGGAGCAGACCAATGGAGAGCCTGGGTATCCTGTCCCTGCAGCCCATCCCCTGATGCCCTCGGCAGCTGATGGTCCCCATCCGGGCAAGAGGCCGCAGACGACCCCCGATGGCCTTCCCTTCCAGAAAAGACCACAGCCCCAGGACTACGAGGGCTGCTCCCCGGGTGACCCCAGGCCCGGACCAGCCTGGTCCCTCCTCCTGGACTCCTCCCACGGCCAAGGGCAGGTGCTGAGCAGCGCACCTCCTAGCCCTCTTCGGTCCCAGTCATGAAGGCCCCCACACCCTGACGGCCCCTGGCAGTAGAGGGCCTCCCCACATGCCGCCCTCCAGCCGGACTATGCAGTACGAGGCCCGCCCCTTACCAGGAGCGCACCCCTGATGGCCCACCCCATATGCCAGGCCGCTACCTGGATCCATCTGCAACGTGACCTCAGTGTGCCTCAGTGTGATAATCAACAACTGTGCCCTCCCCTAGTGATACAGACCCCGATAGTGTGTTCCCCTTACCAGAGTGTCGTGATCCCTGTGTGATAACAATCCCCCCCCCATGTGAAACCCAGAATCTCGTGACCCAGTATAAACTAAGTGCCCATACAGAACGTAAGTGACGCCCTCCCCTGTGCTACCTATGAACCCCTCTATATTGTGACTGTGACCCAACCATACAAGTGCCGATTCCCCATTCATGTGTTATAACTGTGTTCAGAAATAACATCACGACCCCTGTGTTATATCCCTGTCTACACACAGTGTCACTACCTGTATAATATTTCACCTGGGAGACATAGTGTTGTACCTGTGCTCAGTAATAACGTCACGACCCCTGTGTAATATGTCTGTCCACATATATTGTCATAACCTGTGTAATATTCCACCTGGGGGACATAGTGTTATACCTTATATGCTCTGTGATTGTAATTTTTCCAGATATAGAGTTGGTCCATGCACATAGAGTGTTGAGAGCACTATATTTTACTATACGGTGAAATACCTGTAATACTGGTTAGCCTGTGTTTGAGCCCTATCCCTTGTCTGCATCCTCTAGCCCAGTCCTGAACAAAAGAACCCAAGCACATACCCGTATCCTAGCCCAACAAGTTGGGCTACGAATACACTGCATAACAGAAAACAATGGCAGGCTGAGATCCCCAGTTTCCCTTTCCCCAAAAGGGGGCCACCCATCCCCTTTCCTCCAAAATAGGGGAGTTGTCCACCCTCTCTCTGAGACAAAAAAGGGGGCCAGCCCCTCCCTCACCCTAATACAGGGAGCCTTCTTCACCAACCCCAAGAGGAGGAATGGTCCACTTTCCGTACCAATAAGAGCAGGAAGGCTCCCACTTCCCCTTCCCCAAAAGGGGGCTTGACCCATTTTCTCCACCTTTAATGATGGGGGCTGCCGCCCCCCTCTCCCCCATAAAAAACGTGGCTACCCCCCTTCCTCTTGCCAAACAAGGGGCTGCCTTCACCTGTCCCCAGGTAAGGGGGCTACCTTTACCTGTCCCCAGGTAAGGGGGCTGCCTTCACCTGTCCCCAGGTAAGGGGCTGCCTTCACCTGTCCCCAGGTAAGGGGGCTGCCTTCTCCTGTCCCCAGGTAAGGGGGGCTGCCTTCCTTTTCCCACCTCAGAAAGGGGTTGCCATCTTTCCCATAGTAAAAGAGGAATACTTTACCTTACCACAAGTACAGGTGTGCCTGCCACCCCTTTCTTCCACTATACCTAGCCTGTTGCCCTCCATTCCCTCTCCAGAAAAGCTGTTCCCCCAACACATTACTCCCTAAAAAAACGTGCCCCCTCCCCCCGCACCATAAAGGGAACTGTGGCGACTATTTTTATTTTTATTTATTTATTTTTTTATGTGTTTGACTCTGGGCACAGGCTTTACAGCCTGCTATCATGGCCCAGCAGTCTTCCTACATGCTTGGTGGTATGATGGTATATATGCCTTAATATGCACCCCTATCCCCTGAAAGTAGGATAGTAACTGCAGGAGAAAGGCAGTTTAAGTCTGCAGTCCACTGGGTTCACGTTTCATATAAGCCTGGGGTTGCAACTGCTACTACTACTACTACTGCTACTACTACTATTACCACCGCCACTGCTGCTGCTACTACTACTACTGCTGTTACTACTACTACTACACTACTGCTACTGGTACTACCACCACCTTTGATGCTGCTTCTGCTACTACTACTACTGCTACCACCACCGCCACCACCACTGTTACTGCTACTACCACTGCTACTGCTACTAGTACTACTACTACCACTACTGCTACTACTACAGTGACTCAGGTGTGCTCTGGTTAATTACATACTAAAAGCTGTATAAGTAACAGGTCGTGGAGGTAAAGAAGACAGGTGTTTGAGTGCTTTAGGAGGGCAGTACTTCAATATAATTTTTTTTGTTTACTCACTTGTTATGCTCAGATGATTATGCTCAGAGCATGGTGTGTGTGAGACTGACTAGGAGAGTGTATGTGGCTGAGGTGGAGGGGAGAAGGAGGAACGGGAGACCAAGGATGAGGTGAGGTGAGGTGGAGACGTATGAGAGGGGTGTGTGAGTTGAAGAAAAGGCAGCCTGTCAGCGGAGGAAAGGGTGATACTGAGGTGGTAGATGTGTTTCAATAGGTGTATATTTTGGCCATAGAGAGATACACGTTACTCATTCAAAGCTGAGTAGGGTTCAAATGACAGTACACACACACACACACACACACACACACACACACACATATTTATCAGACCAACCCTGGAGTATTGGAATCCTCATCTCAAAAAACAAATAGATAAAACTGAAAAAGTACAAAGGGCCGCTACAAGATGGGCACCAAGCTTAAGGGATCTAAGCTACGAAGAAAGACTAAAAAAACTGAATCTACCAACACTACAGGAGAGAAGAAAAAGAGGACACATGATTAAGCTGTATAAATGCATATCAGGGAAGGACAAAAATAGACATAAATGAATATATAACCCATGGGGAAGCATCAGCAAGAGGACACTGCAAAAAACTGCATGAAAAA
>JAGKTI010026563.1:2484-12484 GCA_018397915.1 Birgus latro | reverse complement strand
TACCTTGCTGTAATTAATAAATTTACAGTTCTTCTCTTTGAGCTCGATTAAATACAAGAATCGTTTCATTTCTCCACATTGTTCTTACTTTTATTTGCTTGCTTCCAGTTTGCACAATCCCTTTTTATTAATCACAACTGGTAGTTAAACCAGTTCTTTTGTATTAATTCATAAATCCGTTGTACAAGCCAGGAGTTAGCATCAGCAAGAACCTATTTAATATTATCATTATAATCGACTGTCAGGGGTAAGGACATTTTCTCAGAGGCCAACAGTATTAACAGTTCAGCATTCATCTCCGCTGAGTATGTTGAGAAAGTTTGTGAAATACTCATCTTTAGAGAATCGTCAACGTAAGCCAGGATAAAGTAAAATTTACACTATTTCATAAGTCGATAGCCGTCGTGTCAGTGGTGACTTTCTTTTTTCTCCCATATGTATTGGAAATACATTCAGTATATTTTTTTCCCACCTTGACAGCTGACTACTTATTGGAAACATATTCATATTTCACTTCCACCCTCGACTTCATTAATTAAAAGTAGGAAAACAGGTATTTGTAATTTTTTCTCTACCACATTGTGCTTTACTACCAATAATTTCATGTGTTCTTAGTGAAATTTTGACCTTTCGATTCACTTTTTAATGGTGAGGAAGTTATTAACCTCAGGCATCTATGGCTTAGTTGAAGAAAATCGTCTGGCGTTACATGATATAGAAAGCTAGAACTGTCGTGACAAGGAGAGATAATACTACCAGTGTTATTGTCACACAATGCAATACTCCCTCGTAGCTGAGTAAAATCGTCTGGTGTTAGCTAGAACACAATACTAGAGTTGTCCCGACCATGAATGAGTTAACTGTGGCAGTATTAAGTCTTCACGGTCCAATGACTTATCCTCATCTATACTATATACATATATGGTAACAACTGGAACATAATATCTACTTGTCCCAGCCATGAGAAGGTTAATGGCTCTTGTACAAACTCTCACATGAAAAAAAAAAACGCCTGAAGTTAACTGGAAAATAATACAGTTGTCCCGACGATTACTGGTGTCAGTATTCTCTCCAACTCTGAGCGACATAAAAATTTCTTCTGGCGTCAACCTGAATGTAATACTAGAGTTGTCCTGACCACTAACTGCTTACCACACTACTACCAAGTATATCATATTTTTGTTGAATGTATTTTGCAGCGTTTTGCGCCATATTAATTACCATATATATTGTTTATGTTTCAGTTTTTGTGGGTTGGACAGCTGAGTATAGCTTGCCTGAAATTTGTGGTGATCACGGTGTTGATTAAACACTGATGCTCAAATACACCTGCCTGTGACAGGCGGTAATTTGATTTTTTTTTTCATTGTACTGTAGTTGAACGCCAAACCACACAAAATGGAAGTTATTTTTATTCATTCTATTAAATGTTTCTTGCTCTTTCAGTTCATTCAAGCCTCTCCCATCCTTCCCCCATCTCTCTCTGTCTCTTCCCTTCTTTACAACTATCCTCCCTGCTTTATCCACTGAAAAAAATGTTTGGAGAACCTCTGTGGTAGAGTGGTAGTGTGTGTTTCGCGCGCTGGTGGACGCGGGCTCGCCTCCCGCCAGAGTTGTAAAAAGTTTGGGAAGCGTTCACCGAGCCACTTACAGCTTTGGCGGACACAAGGGGTGCTGTGGATGAACCAGCGTCGCATACTATAGTTCTTTCACCTTAACCTGGCCAAGATTTTCGTCTTTTTGCAGCTTAAATCACGTAGCTCAGTGGCAGAAAAAGATTATACTACAGCTCTACATCCTTTCCATAGTACTTCTTCGTGACTAGCATCGTTCTCTGGTGATAATCTCTTCGTATAATTTAGGACTGGGGATGGATCGATGGTAATTTTAGGCCAAGTCAGAGTAAAAAGAGTATAGTATGCTTGCACCCAGTCGGCTTAGGCGGGCCGATTACACTTGGTTCACATACTACACACACATCCAAAGCCACTCCAACACAACACTCACACTTACAAGCACTTCTCACCCTACATACAATCTCTGCAGAGCACCATCACATGTTGGTGGAGAGAGATACAGATACATAGGTAGACATAGATACTGTATATGATTTTTTTTTTTTTCATATGTTCGACTCTGGGTATAGACTTTACAGTCCGTTTCCTGTGGCTCAGCAGTCCCCCCACATACTACACACCTCCACATGTCACCACTTCGTTGCTAATACACACAGTCCATATCGATACCATGATAGCGCTGACTCATTTAGTACTGGTGTAATGCTATCAGCGGCGTATAACTGAGGTATCTTGGTAGGGTGTGTGAATGATATGCGCTGTTTAACCCCGTGTATCTAGTGATGTTCTTTTTAGCTAATTCTTGCTATCTCTAGGTGACTGTATTAAGCATAGGTGAGGCTTTTCACTGTGGAGGAGTCAGAAACACTCTTTAACAATCGCTTTGATACAAACGTTTCCTTTAGATATGAGTAGACTAGGAACTGGAAGGGTTATATACGTACTTTACATACAGTACATTACCAGTTTAACTTCCAGGTACCCTCCTACAGCGCCTTTATTTTAACGTAGCGAAGATCCGCAGCCCCTTTCACCTCAGACGATGGCCAAACGGAGTCAGACTGAGGGGAGGGCCGATCTGACTTGTGACCAAGGAGATTTATTTCTGCATTATATCTTAGACTCAGAAACTCAAGTAAATACGATTGAGTATTCAGGTTGGGAGAATGGCTCAGTCCCGTCAGTTGAAAAAGAAACAAACGTAGTAACTAAGGTCATTCATTTCTACATCATAAACAAGAATAATCAGATTTCATGCAACCACGATGTAGTATATAAACCTCGACATTGGTCCAGTTCCATCAGATAAACACCATCTAATTAAATGTGTTAAATAAAACAAATCTTGAATCATTTGTGGCTGAGTTGCCTAACCTCTTTCATCCAGTGACGCCCTTTTTCCTTTATTTTTGTTGTTCTCAGACGAATTTATCCAGCTTACCCCTCTTAGTTAGATGACGTCATTTTTGTTTCTTGCTACCACGTGATGATTCTATATCAGCTTAGGGGAAACTAGTGGAACTACAAGAGTTATCGCTTGCTGGCAATAACCACTATTTACTGCTGTAACTGACGGTGTTGATTTGGGAACGCTCCACTGACTGGTTATAGAAACGTTTATCTTATATATCCTCATCTCCCAACAGAAAGATAGTGGCTTGCAGGAGAGAGAAACATCAGCCAGCCATCGACTGGGGTGACATTCATATAAACCTGGGGTCGCAGTAACTACTACTACCAGTACTATTACTACTACAACTCTTAACCTACTACTAGAATTACTACTACGAGGAAGTTCTTTATCCTGCATTAAACCATGGGATAGCAGCAAGAATCAACGTCAACCAACGTCCTCGGATTAAAATTGTTGACATTTTTTTCTTTTAATGGAAGGTGTTAGATATAAGTTCCATAAATTCTTTCATTACCAGGTGTTTTCCAGTGCCTGAATAAAACCATGTGGTAGCAATAACAGTGCAAAAATATCTTCATAATGATTTAGGAAAGGGATCGTTGCAGTGGAGTAGAGTAATGGGTGTGTATTTCCAGCCAGCAAACGTACGTCTGAAATCATCATCATCATCAGCATCATGACCGTTAAAATAAACTCTAGATGTTAGATGTGTATGTCGCTGGGTGTCGTATAAAAAAAAAAACTAGTAACTTTAACAATACAAAAAATTACTGAGCCAAACTTAAAGGAGGAAGGAGGATCTTGGAAGAAAAAGAGAATGCACTAGTATGCCTCAGAAACTGTTTGATAATTATAACTCCCTCACTTGATATCGACTTCTAGTATTTTATGCCAGCTAATGCCAGACAATTACATTTAGCTGAAAGTGAGTCTTAGGCATCTGAGAGTATTATACTGGTGCCAATGACCTCTTCGTGGCTGGAGCAGTTTTAACATTCTATTGCAGCTAACGTCAGGCGGTTATATTCTGCTGAAAATGATTCATAGAAACCTACGAGTTTTAACACTGGTGCAATTAACTTTATGATGGTCGATTACACCAATGGTATTTCATTCCAGATAATGTTAGATAATTTTATTTAGTTTGGACTCATTAACTCTTAAAAGTGCTATTACTGGTACAAATAACTCTTTCACGGTCAGAACAACAAAAAGCAATATATTGCAGTTGACGACAGAGATGTTATATTTAGCGAAAGGTGAGCCATAGGAGCCACAAAATGTAATTACAAACACCATTAACCCACGCATGGTAGTAGCAGCTACTGAAATCGTTATGAGCAAATGCCAGACGATCTTATTAACTCTGAGTAAAAGATCCTGAAAATATGAATACTGTTACCATTAATACTGAATACTGTTCCACTTCCGCAAGGTGGAATCAATGGCTTTTCGTCTCATTAACTCTCCTCCTCTCACTGGCTTCCCTTAGCCTCTTGGCCGTTTTATATCGCAATTTCAATGGTCACTGCTCCTCTGAACCGTCTGTATCCCTCCACCACTACGGCGGCATCCGACTAGTAACAAACTCTCATACCTATTCCGTCCAACTCTCAAATACAAGAGGTAACCGTTACTCCCAGTCCTTCATGTAAACAACAGGTCAACTCTGGAACTGTCTTCCTCTGCCTGTATTTCTAACTGCCCATGACCTCCAGTTTTTCAAACGCAGTGTTTCCAGGCATCTCGAAATGAACGGATCTTGAATTTGGCTCCCCGTAATCTTGCTTTTGTTTATTTTTTCTTGGAGAGAACAATCTTGCGGGCTTCTGGCATTTGGTTATTTCTTCTTTGCATAAAAAAAAAAAAAACAGAAAAAGTCGTGTGATCTATAGTATGAAAAACCACACGATTATATTCAGTTAACACTGAGTCATATTAAATTGAAAAATGATAAAGTTTTGTGACCCTCAGAACGGGTAGCCATAATAGCTTTGTTCAATGATTTAATTAACGTCACAATAACAGACAAAAGAGAGATAGGCTTGTTAGTATATCTCTGACGAATTTTCGTAACGAAAGAGAGGGAGAGAGAGGAAAAATAAGCCGAAGCGCACAGGAAAAAAAAAAATGTATTATGAAACAGGGATGAAGGTCAGAGAATAAGTGGATGAGAAAATGGAGAAAGAGAAAAAAGGAGAAACTTGAAGGGAAACTGAGGAAGAACCGAAAGGACGAAAAATGAAAGACAACGACGAAGTAAACAGGAGGAGGAAGATGATGACGATGACGATGACGACGACGACGACGACGACGACGAGAACAAGGAAAGGGACGAGAGAGAGAAAGAAAGAGAGAGAGAGAGAGAGAACGGAAGAAAAACACACACCAAAACACGTACAGAGCAAAAAAAAGTGTAGAGACACTAAAGAGAAGAAAGAAAGACGAAAAAATGAGGAAGTGGGATGAGAGAGAACGGGAAAATATTCACCATAGAGAAAACAGAGAAAGAGAAAATGAACAGAAAAAGAAAAAAAAGAAATGAAAAAGTGGGGTGAGAAACAAAATATTTACCACAGAAAAGTCCTTGTATGTATAGCGTTCTCTCTCAACCCATCATTGCCCGGGAAACACTCTCTCTCTCTCTCTCTCTCTCTCTCTCTCTCTCTCTCTCTTTTTCAGCATTGTGCGTTAAATTCTTCCAAGTGCTGCTCTCCCTGTTTTTTCTTTTCTTTTCATTCACGCATCGCTTCTGTGTCAGCTGCCTTCCTTCCCGCCCTCATATCTACATGCTCCATTGTGTGCAGAAAGAAATAACCGCTCTGTGTGTGTGTGTTTATCTGTGCTCGTGCGCGTTCCTGAATACATTTTGGAAAGTAATAAAAATACCGGTAAGTTAAAAATAGCACAGAAAATCTTCAAATCAAGAGTAGGAATTGGAATGGCGCGTTGTGGAGCCACGAAGAATAGTGGGTATGCACATCTGAAAATACGTGCTGCCCTTTTGAGATCCTGGAACGTCTCTTTGAATGGTTATATCTGTCTCTCAGTAAAGATTTTTGAACGATAGGTGCTTCTCTTCTGTAGAATTTAGTGACACTACTTCACCCCACACCACGCACACTAAACTATATCAAATCATCTCACACCAGAACATCTCTAATTCATACCACACCAGTGGCTCTGCAAGTCTTACAAGCTCAGGCGCCCAGTACGTGTGCAATGTACTTTTCATATATCAATACATTTATTTTGGAGGTTCTTTCGGATGCTGAATGAAAGCTTTTGTCGGTAAGAAATAAATAACACCAACTCGTCATGGCAGCGAAGATATTAACCTGTTCACGATTAAACTTTCTTCCCTTATTCGCGCTGCCACCCGACGATTTTTTATATTTTTTATGATTGGAGGTTTTCGTCTATAAGGAGACATAAACTGCAGCAGTTAGTTACAGTCTTCACTATTCGATTCTGTAACAGAGGTCTTTTCCGACTTAAATAATACGTTCTGGTGACACAAGAATGATATGACAGACGTCATGGATGTGAAACGCTAATAAAGACTGTATCCTATAACTTGCCAGTGAAGCATGAGTGGCTTGTTCGAAGAAAATAACTATGGAATAACCGAGAAACAAAGAAGTCAACTGTAAGCTGAGAACAGATGGATTTTATGAGTGAACGAAAAGATTGTTCGGTCAATCACTTCCCCGAGGACGTCATTTATATTTGATGATATAACTTTATTTAGGTTTGGGAAGGATTTTTCTAAATGAAAGGGCTTGATATAGCCTCAGTGAACCTCCTCGCTACACAAAATTCATTTTATCCTGACAGGAATAGGTTGGTGTTTGTAGGATTGATATTCACAACAGGTGTCTTTGCGGGAGAGGCATTAATGACTCGATTGCAGTCTTTTTCACGCTTGCCACTTCTAGACAGTTCTATTTCTTATAGGAGAGACATTTCGAGCTGCATGAATTAGATACTACCTTAATTTTTCAACTCATTATACGGATTCGTCCTAAGCTCTGTAAATCCGTCTAGAGGTAGGTAGAATAAACTAAACTAATACATCACCGTAGTAAATGAGTTCAGACAGAAGAGCAATATGTTCGGCTATGGAAACATGTAACTGGAGGACGAAATGAAAAGATGAAATTAGGAACATCCAAGAAAGGAGTTAAAAATGGAAGAAAGGAGAAATATTCTGAAAAGAGGGCGTATATAAAATCATTATCGAATAGAAAAGAGTAGAAGAATAGTATGGTAGCGAATGTAAACAGTTACACGAGACAAAAAGATGATGCAGTTAAGGAACACATGAACGGAAGGGGAACATATGATGAGAACAGGAAATATGGGAACGAAGTTGTATGCAGAAGGAAGAAGGATAGAAAACAGTATGGAGAAACATGGAAACCAATAGACCAGAGAAGGAAAAAGAAACAGAAATTGGGTAGTTTTCGTCTTCTCAGACCAAGATGTGATTTTCATATATATATGTTTTTTTTATGCTAGGAAGAAGGAACCAAACGCTAGGAGCCCGGAAACTGTTCCTTCCAAGGAAAAGAAAGAACAATACAAGAGATAGCCAAAGTTCAAGATCCGATACCTGGACGCACTGCGTTTGAAAGACTGGAGATCATAGGAAGTAGGAAATACATACAGAGGAAGACAGTTCCAGAGATGACCTGTTACATAAATGAAGGACTGGGAGTAACGGTTAACTCTTGCACTAGAGAGTTGGACAGAAAAGGGATGAGAGTTTGTTGCTAGACGGGTGCTACGCGCCAGTCGTAGAGGTGGAGGGATGCAAGCAGACAGTTCAGAGGAGCAGTGACCATTGAAGCAGCGATAGAAAAGAGATAAAGATGCAACAGTGCGGTGAAAAGACAGGTTGAAGGGAGCCAGTAAGAGGAGGAGAGTTAATGAATCGAAAAGCCTTTGACTCCCCCCTATTGAGAAAGCTGCATGTGGGGACCCTCCCCACACATGCGAGTTGTACTCCATACAGGGGGGAATAAAACCCGTGTATAAAGTCAACAACTGTGCAGGGATAAAGAAGGTACGGAGTCTGCTTAGCACACCTAATCTCTTGGAAGCAGATTTTACAAGAGATGTAATATGTTCTTTCCAAGATAAGTCTCGAGTGAATAAAACCCCAGGCATGTTCAATGATGATGCAGGATAAAACTGGATATTATTAAACATTAGTGGGTACTCCTGTGGAAGATTTTGCCGGGTTGATAGGTGTAAGAACTGAGTCTTTGATGCATTAAAAACAACAAGATTATTTTTACCCCAGTCAGAGATACGAGCCAAGACAGACATTAGGTGTGCCATAGCCTCATCCCTTGTTTGTTGAAGCAACTGCTGAGATGGACGTTGCGGGAACCGAATGGAAAGGTAAAGGGTGGAGTCATCAGTGTACGAGTGGATAGGGTTGGATGTACAGCTTAGGTCATTTATGAATAAAAGGAAGAGTTGGTGATAGGACAAAGCCCTGAGGAACACTACTGTTGATAGATCTAGAACGACCAGAAATGAAGCTAGAGATGAAGGCACAGATAGAAGGATAAAAGCCGTATGAGGGCAGTTTTGAAATTGAAGAGTTATGCCAGACTCGATCGAAAGCCTTTTGAGATGTCAAGTGCAATGGCAAAACTTTCGCCAAAGTCCCAAAAGGAGGATGACCAGGAGTCCGAAGCGTTAGTGAGAAGATCGCCAGTGGAGCGTCCCTGACGGAACCCATACTGATGATCAGAAAGAAGGTTGCGATAGGAAAGATGCTTTAAAATTTTTCTATTAAGAATTGACTCGAAAACTTTTGATACACAGGATGTTAAAGCACTTGGACGATAGTTAGAGGGTTGGGAATGGTCACCCATCTTTGGGACTGGCTGAATGAGAGCAAACTTGCAGCAAGAAGGAAAGGTACAAGTTGACAGAGTTTACGTAGGCAGGGTGTAAGCACAGAAGCACAGTTCTTGAGGATTTTAAAAGGAGGGACTCTATCAGGCTCATAGGCCTTGTTAGTACTGAGGCCAGTGATGGCAGGAAATACATCAGCTGAAGAAATTTTAATGTCAGCCATGAGGAAGTCTGAGGGGGGAAGTGATGGAGGAACAGCACCGGAATCGTCTAAGGCGGAATTGGAGGAGAAAGTCTGAGCGAAAAGATCTACTTTATCAGTAGAAGAAATAGCTACAGAACCATCAGAGTAGATAACAGGAGGGAAGGATGATGAGGTAAAGTTGTTGGAAAGGTTTTTGGCAAGGTGCCAGAAGGAGCGGGAAGAATTCGAGATGGAGAGTTGAAAGCATGTAAGCTTTTTTTTTTTTTTTTCGAATCCTGCAAAGAAGCAGCTATATGCCTCTGACTGCCAGAGAATTACGAATCTAGTAATTTTTAATGATGACGGGCAATACGTATTCGTGGGTGAATGTATTGGCTTTTATTACACCTCAGTATTCGAAATGGAGAATAGGAATTTTTGGCCAAGCCAGTGTAAAAAGAGCATAGCAACAGGAATATCGAACCCACCCAATTCAAAGGACCTTCCCTAAGAAAGATCGTAATTTTTGAAGGGGCAAGAAAGAAGAAGAAGAAGAAGAAGAAGAAGAAAAGGACTGAAAACGTTAACTCTTTCGCTGAGTACATCATAATATATTTCATTCTTGTTATCTCATTTTTCTTTAACTTTGGATGGACTTTTTGAAATCGAACAGTCAGATCCAACCTTCATGAACTCTTGCCATACGAGATCCTGTCCTAAGCTTAATAAAATCACATCGAGGTAGAACGAAAAAAAACAAAACTAAAATACATTATCCTACTGAAGGGGATAACTATGCTGTGAATCCAAAATCAGCATGAAGAATGTGATTAGATGACGACTCAGATGTCTATCAACTTCAATAAGACTAGTTCTGCACTCTCTCTCTCTCTCTCTCTCTCTCTCTCCCTCTCTCTCCCTCCCCTTCTCTTCTCCTCCTCCTCTCCTCTC
>JAGKTI010026562.1:0-13552 GCA_018397915.1 Birgus latro | reverse complement strand
TGGATGGGAGTACTGATAACATTAGCAGCTCTGACTATTGTTGGACATTGGCAGTGCTGATAGATGATACAAGTCACCACCTGAAAGCCTGGGCGAATTTAAAAAAACACAGAGTCACAGAAGTGCCGCCCCGTGGTATGATCCATTGCACCCGACCGTTACGAAAGTGACGACCCGCGGTTAAGGGGTTAAAGGATTATATTGCACACTGCAATGTGTGTTTTGATGTCTAAAAACAACCAAAAGACCACAGATCACTGCGAAAATGAGGAGGGATACTGTACATTTAGGTTGCATATAGGTAGGATATGGGTACAGTAGAGGATATTGCTCCGTATCTAGACATTGCCCGTATCTGGATACTTTAGCTCTATTATGTTGGATAATCGATGGATTACTGTTCATAGATAACCCGATTATCCTTGCTATATGGTGTGAAGGGGTGCCTGAATAGTCTGAAATCGCGTTTAGTCCGACGGAAACAACAAACAAGTACTGTTAGACTGATTTATTTACCAGTAAATGTACACTTTATGCAGCAGAAAGGCCCTACCAAATCTTTGCATATGCCACCAGCTTGTTTCTGTATTTTTCTGACTATTTTCAGTTTGGTAAATTACAAAATTTCTTCCCTGTTATTATCGTCACGTTCCGTAAGCTGTACCTACGATTGTTTCCAGCGCCATGGAAGAAACTCAGTGTACTCCAGATGTGGATTTTGTTTTCCAACTTCCCAACTGGAGGTTAGGTTAAGTTAAATTGTTAGGTGCAGTTAAGCTAGGTTAGACCAGGTTTAGTGTAACACTTAGAACAGTACCTTCCGCCATTATGTTAACGAATCAAACGAGTTGTCACACCAGAACAGGTAAAAACCGGTGAAACAGGTTTAACAAGAAATGTTTATTTGCCAGCGCAGAAATAATCAGAAAAATATAACAGAATATCAGGATGAACTGTTTTGGCAAGGTGCTTTTATTGCTTACAGTCAAGTGTATGTTTAGCCGTGTCAGTGGTCTTGAGTTCAGAAATTTGCTTGCTCCCGTGGCAGGCCCTCGGAAACATTTACAGATGTGATAAGACTCATCTGGTGCACTTTTTTTTTTTTTTCCCTCCCCCCTAAACCCATCTTGTGATTTGTGAAAGAATAAAATTAGGACGCGTGTTACATTAGCATTTAAACATATTGGCGAAAACATCTGAGATGAAGTGACCGCCTGGCTGCTTGGGACGGTAGAGTAGGGTTGTGTAAACATACCAGTGACCTTCATTCTCTTCCCATAATTGTTCGTAGTTTTTTATAGCTCCCTAACTCAGTGTCACTGACACCGGTACAGTGAAGCATTGTTCAAGGCTGGCAGCTATAAAGGGGTTAATGGAATACATTATTGTTTGTATCAATACTGTTGTACACATACACATAACAACGAACAAAAGAATGAGCAGTAAATGTACACTCAGCTGTAAAGAGCAGAAATAACTGTATACTCTGTCGGTCTGTAATGTGTTGGGAACCGCAACATTGAACAAAGAATGTGGAACTGGATGCTAACTTAAGTGAACACGTGAGAAAAGTTTTTTTTTTTTTCTGATTAGTAGAAATTTTTGTTCCTTTTCATTCCCTAAAATTGTGAAACCCATAAATTTTCATCTAGGCATACAGCCTAATGCCATTAGCAATTCAATTCATATTCATTTAGTTTGTTTTCTGTATAATTCTGCCTCTTTTGAGGGTGGTAAATTACCTTTCCCTCGCTGAAAGATTTCCTCTCTTAATATTATTATAACGTTCCTTAAGCCATACCTACTATTGTTTCTGGCATAATGGAAGAATCCTAATCAAAATTAGGGCGCATATTCCATTAGCATTTAAACATATCAGCGAAAACATCTGAGATGAAGTGACATCCTGGCTGCTTGGGACGGTAGAGTAGGGTTGTGTAAACATACCAGTGACTTTCATTCCCTTCCCATAATTGTTCGCAGTTTTTTTTATAGCTCCCTAACTCAATGTCACTGACACCGGTACAGTAAAGCATTATTCATGGTTGGCAGCTATGAAGAGGTTAATGGAATACATTATTGTTTGTATCAGTACTCTGTCTTTCACACATACTCTTAAGAACGAACAAAAGAAAGAACAGTAAATAAAAGAGGCAGAAATAACTATGCTCTGCCAGTCCAAAATGTGTTGGGAAGCACGACATTTAACGAAGAATGTGAAACTGAATGCTAATTTAAGAGAACATGTGAGATGGTAACTTAGAGTAATTTTTTTCTGATTAGCAAACATATTTGTTTCATTTCATCCCCTAACATTGTGAAACTTATAAATTTTCGTCTAAGCATACAGCCTAAAGACTTTACCAATTCATTTCATATTCCTCTAGTTTGTTTTCTGTATATTTCTGTTTTGAAGGTGGTAAATTACCTGCTTTTGCTGAAAGATTTCCTCCTTTATTACATCACATTCTTTAGGCCATGTCGACAACTGTTTCCGGCATAATTGAAGAAACTCAACGTTCTCAAAAATGGATTTCTTTTCCAAATTTTCCAACTGGAGCCCATCTTAGGTTAGGTTAGGATAGGTTAAATTTTTAGGTAGTTAAGCAAGGTTAGGCTAGGTTAGGTTATCAGTCACCTCATCCAACTCCACCCAACCACCCTTGTGATTTGAGTTGTGATCAGGAGGTGTGGGTGGGGGGGCAGACTCACGCTCGTTTACACGTATCTCACTCACTAGCAGCCGAATGCTTCCTATTTAAACTGGAGCTATCATACGAATAATACTATGTTCTAGAAGGTTCCGGGGCATGCTTAGTACACGTGACTAGGCTTTCCTTACAACAGAGGGAAAGGGAGGAGATGCAGATTGACGAGAGAGGGCAGAGAGGCAACACACTGCACAGAAGAGGGAGAAGAGAGCCCCTAGAGTTATGTAGCATACACTACGTTAATTTTTATCTTCCCTTGAAGACAATAAAAACTAAGATCACTCCAAATTATATTTAAATCTTCCCTGAAGTTATTTATCTACAACTGCCTTCGGCCATCACTACAAGAACTGAGCTCTTTCCCAGTGTCCATCGGCAGAAGTTTGGCTGGGTTGAGATGCAATTGGGCCATGTGCAGATCAAACTGGATGAGGATGATTCAGAAGACATCCCTCCACACCATGTCAAGGCACGGGACAGACTGAGTCAGGCTTGCGTGCTCCCTTGGGAGACTTCTTCTACCCATTGGTGATGAGATCAAATGGTGGCCACTTCAAACTGTGGCATTAAGAACAATTGCCATTCCGACCGACACCCGTTGAAGTCTCCAATTTTGTGTCGGTCCTGACAGACGCCTGGCGGGTATGGGTTAAGGATTGGAATTCAACCTACTTTTTGGCAACATTATATGTGAGGTGTATCTATCATGTAAATTACTAACTGGGAAGTAGGATGTTCTCGTATTCCACATAGGAGTACTATACATAGAAGGTACAGGTAACAGCAGGTCTGTTGGCCCATAACAAGGTTATATGTTCTGGAGGAGTAGGAAAGCTAATTCTCTAAGGCATAATCGGCATGTGAAAAGGAGAGAACAGAAGAAAGCCCCTCCCTACCTGCCAGAAAAAAAAAGTATTAAAGTTGAAAACGTTGTGCTTGAGAAAAAGAACATACGTGGAAATTTTATAGGAAAGACAAGAAAAGCAATGCACTACGTTATTCCTAATCTGCACACTGTACACAATTACAAAATGTTCTCATAATTAAGCAATCATCTCACTTTTGTCACCATACATGTTGCCTGGAAATAAAGAGCTCTGTTTTTATTTTTTATTATTATTATTATTATTTTTTAATGTGTCTGACTGCTGGGCATAAGCTTCACAGCCTGCTCCCAAGGCCCAGTAGTCCTCCTACATAGCATACACCTCTACGTGTCACCACTTCGGCGCTAACACCCACCATCCGTATTGAATACACTCTAGGGCTGTCTCATACAGGACTTGTGTACTGGTATTAGCGGGGGTATTTTTACAACATGTCAGCGGGTCTTCTGGTAGATCAGTAAAACTTGATTTTATGAAATTCAAGCCTTTGAACTGTTCCCTGCCCCAACGGAGATTTGAACCTGGGTCCGGTAGGACTGCAGGCCACCTCTCTACTGAATTAACCATCGCCTCCTATGGCCTATAATTTTGAAATATTTATTTTCAGTTATTTGAACTGTGACACCCTTGCCTCAGACCTCCCTGAACCCTGTAAGGAGTATTATGGGATTGGCAGTGAGTAGGTTAAGCAATAATCTTGTATGTTGATGATGTGAATTGTTAATAAGTGGTACCATAAGAGATTCTTGCTCCAATTATTGGCTACAGTACTATAATTCTTTTCCAGATAGCTCAGTTTGCTTGACCTAAATGTCACTGTATTTTTGTTATGGAAGGTTAACTGTACAGGTACTGCAAATCTTCCTTTTTAAATCATTGCTCTTTCTTGAGTAGAATAGAGAAATTTGTTGTTTACTTTTGGATTGCTCTTGGTTATTGCAGTATACACAAAAAGTGTTCCAGACTGCTGGAGGTTCTCATGAGTTAATTTTTAGTAAACAATAATGCTATACCATCATGGGTCCTATTCTTAACTGGTGTGTGTAGTCATGACTCGCAGTATGATGGGGTTACATTAAGTGAAATCACATCGCATAACGAATTGTCATATACTGTAATGAGATTGGTATAACACGGATTCAGTGGGGTTACAGAGGGGGGAAACTTTAAATCTATTTATCTATATACCTAGGCTGCTTCCCCCAAGAAAAGGGAGGTAGCCGAGACAGGTCAACACACTACCAGTTTATTCATCCACTCATACACATTCATTCGCATCTTAGCCCCAAAGGGGAGAAGGGACAGATCCTCACCGCACGAGGGTCAACTACACAGTGCAGTCAGTGACATCCGCAGCAGGGCCCGACAGCAAAGCTGGTTTACCCCTACCACATCATAATGGATCCAGCCCCTTACCTGCACCTGACCTGATCAGCTGATCAGACAAAAAGCAGGAGAATATCCCCTCAGGGCTGTGTCATCATTTATTCATTCACAATTTCTCTCCATTCATTTCTATCACACACAGCCACTCTTCCTTGCTCAACAGACAACCCTCTCGCATCCAACGCTCTCCTCACACTGTCCATCCATCCTATTCGTGGTCTTCCTCTCAGCCTTACACCTCTCACATCAGATCTAGTTATCTTTTTCACCAATCGCTCATTATCCATTCTCTCCATATGCCCAAACCATCGCAACACCCCTCTGTTCAACTCGATCGGCCATCTCCCGAACAATTCCAGTTCTCCTTCGCACTTCATCATTCCTCACCCGATCCATACACGTCACTCCACACATACTCCTCAGACACCTCATCTCCATTACATTCAAACTTTTCCTCTCTGCTACACCCGTATTCCATGTTTCAGCCCCATACAGTAGGCGCGGAAAGTGTTGACGCCATCTTAAAAAAAGAAAACATTCTTGTTGTTAGGAAGGAGAAACAAATAAATTAACACTCACCATTGAATTTAGTATTTACTGGCATTCCCCTTCACCTTTATTATCTTCTTAAGGCATCTGGGGAGACTGATGGCGTAGTTTTGCAGAACAGACGGACTAAAACTGCTCCATAGCTGCTTGACTGCAGCCTCAAGTTTAGGCAAAGATGATGTGTCCATACTACACAGCTGCCACTTCCTGTGCGCCCATAAATTCTCAATGGGATTGATATCTGGGCTGTTTCCGGGCCAATCTCGAATAAAGGGAACCTCACAGTCTGTTAGCCACTGTTTCACTGACTTTGCAACATGTGCAGGGGCAGAATCTTGCATAAATACTTTTGCCTTGGTTTTATCAAAAGTGTCACTAAAACATCACATAAGAGCTCCAAATAATTGTTCTGGTTCACTTTTTCATTTGCAGGTAGAATTATCAACTCACCAACACCATAATATGTAAAGCAGCCCCAAGCCATGAGTGAGGCTGGGTATTTAACAAACTTGGAAGTGTACTTAGGATCCAGGGGGTCACTGCCTGGTTTGCGGTACATTCGTGATGAAGGGGTACCAGTGATAGTAAATGTTGACTACTCATCACTCCAAAGCACAGTTTTCCATTGCTCCTCACTCCAGGCAAGATATTTCTTACAAAAATTTACCCTCTTTTTCTTCTGAAGTGCAGTTAGCAGTGGTTTTTTACGAGCACAAAAACTCCTGTAGCCCAGATCGTCATGCAACAGCTGCTGCACACTTCTGACAGACACATCTGCCAGCAACTGTGGGTTCTTTTCTTTTAAATCCCGTGCTGTTAGCCTTGGATCCTTGCTAACTTGCCTTGAGATCAGCTGACGTGTCCTGAAGGTTGTCTTACGAGGTCTCCCAGGCTTGGGAAGTGGAGTGGGAGGAATGGCCTCCCCACTGTCCTTGAACTGCTTCACCAGTCTCTGCACTGTCCTCAGTCTAACACCTGTTTGATTTGCAATAAATGGGAGTTTGTGGCCAGTTTTGTATAAAGTAATCACTTCCACACGTTTGTCCTTGCTTGTGGTTACTTTAGGCATGATGAGAATGTAGTAGGTAACCAAATAACTGTGTTATTCGAGTCAAAACATGCCCTCGTGGTGCATCACACACAGAGACAATCCTCCTCCTGTGGCTGCCCAAACATTACTGAACCTGCTCCTGTGGTGCCAAACCTATCAAGCAGGGATGCCAGCTCCCGTTGAAAAAGCGTCAGCTCATTTCGCGTCACAGGGGAGGGTAGTATTGACCCTACTTCACTTAACGCGAAAAAGAATCACGTCAGCCCTTTAGCGTCAATACTTTCCGCGCCTACTGTATAATGCAGTCGGTACCACAACACCCTCATACAGCCCTCTCTTTACATCCATTCTGAGTGAACGACATCGAAACACTTTTTTCATTCCTCCCAGCACCTTTCCAACTTCATTCATTCTAAACTTCACTTCTTCGTCTATTCTTGCATCCGTAGCAACGTGTGACCCTAAATAGTTAAAACACTCAACCTCCTCAAGCAACTCACCATTCAAAACTATATTCATCCTCCTACCATCTATCAACCTCGTACTCTTCATCACTTTACTTTTATTCTCATTTATTTTCAGTTTCCTCCTTTCACACACCCTTCCAAACTCCTCTGCCAACTGTCTCAATCTCTCCTCTGAATCAGCCACCAGTGCAATATCATCCGCAAACTGCAGCTGCTTCAGATTCCACTCTCTACCATCATTCACCAGACTCAGTCCTCCATCTAACACTCTTGCATTCACCTACCTTAAATAATAATAATAATAAAGGCTGTATTTTATTTGGAAAAAAGTTATCACTTCACTTAAAACGGTGCATGCACTATTTGTTACGCACTTGCACTGTTATTTGACAATAGCAATTGTGTTTCAGTGCCTTTCATGCATGGCTGCCTTGGCTCAATTAGTTGACTGGCTGGGTACTCACAGCAGACGTGATTTCCAAGACGCAGGTTGCAGTTTTCACACACAGAAAGTAATCACTTCACTTAATATTACACACCGCTCTGATAGTTAAGCACTTGCACAGTTTATTGGCATTATCAGTGGTGTTTCAGCAGCCTTTCATGCACAAAATCAAACAAAAGACAGATGAACACATCAAATGTAAACACTGGGTAGCCATCTTGGCTTAATCAGATGACTGGGAGGCATCGTTCTTGCAAATTTGCGATCATTTCGCTTTCTCTTTTCCAAGAACTGGTCTAAATTTTTGTTCCATTGTTATAGCAGTTAATTGCATAGCGAAAAATCGTATAACGAGACCTGACTGTTGCTGAAATTATTGATGCCCTTATGGATGAATTATGATGATCATTTTTGCTATAAGGTCTTCAGTAATTGTCAAACAGTTGAGAATTGTATCCATGTTTATTTTGCAGTTATTTATCAAAATCAGCCAAAAAATACTATTCCAGATTTAAGCACACTTTTGTGGAACATTCAGTCTATGTTGAGTTTCCTTAGATAAGAGTTTACTCTATCATGCAGGTCAGTATGACTATGGACCAATGGGCTGTGACTTAGTAGACAACATGCTGGCTGAGTGGCAAAAGCATTTTGTTATCCAGGAGCGCATGCTGAAGGTCAACTGCTCCATCCTTACACCTGAGACAGTACTGAAGGCATCTGGCCATGTCGACAAGTTTGCTGACTACATGGTCAAGGTACACAATGTTACTCAAACTGTTTAATGAGGTTTTTTATTTCCTCAAAAAAAAAAAAAAAAAAGATACAGGAATGAAAACCCATGCTGTAAGTGTATGGGACTTTAAACTTGCTTGATTGGTGATTATGCCATATTGTTTGCAGGAGTGGGTTGCAGCCACAGGAATAGACTGCTGAAGTGTGTGTGAATGGGTCATGTAGTGAGTATGACCAAAAGCTTTGAAGGCTTGGGTGGTATGTGAATGATTATGTAACCCACTTTACTGGACGTTTTGTTTGGTATTTATCTCTAACTTAAATAATTTCTGTGTTTCTGGATCGTACTTTGCCCCATCTCAGAGGTGGGACTTAGCATTGGGATGATGGTGATGGTAGATTTTTAGTATTAATTCATGTAGTTCATAAAGGCTCCAGCATGCCTGCATCAGTTGGCCTTGGTCACCTAATAGTGGCCCTCCATGCTGCTCAGTTTCTAGCAACATCCCTATTCAGTCCCATATCCTTGAGGTTGTCCCAGTTCCCCCCCCCCCCCCCTAACCTCTTGCAGCTGTACCCTTGACATTCACACCCCTCTTCACCCAATTGTCAGCTTCCAAAAACTCTTAACATTCCCAAACCATCTCAGTCTACCCCACCTCATCATAACACCAATACATGCAAGTCCCATTCTTCCTCAGCTCTTCCATTGCAATTATTGCCCCCCCCCCTCCCCTCCCCAGGTCTCGTATTCAAGGATGCACCACACATCCATCTAATCAGTGTCATTTCTGTATGTTTGAGCCTATGAATATCCTCTTCCTTTACAGCCCAGGTCTCACTGCCATACACATGCTGTATACAAGGATCTTGGAACACAGGAGAACCCCCTCAATGTTAGGAGAGGCAACAGTTCCCTGATTTCCTCCAACCACTCTTTACCCAGTGTACCTCCAGCACATAAAATGTCTCCCAAATAAAACTCATTCCATACACATAAGAGACTCTAGCAAGATCAATCCTTTCATGCCTCGTAGTCTCTACATGCTCATCCTAACACACCACACACTCAAAATCAAGATTATATTGAAGTCTACCTCTAATACCAGTATATATCTTATGCACCAGTTTAGTAAAAACACTGCACAAGATTTAGACTGCACATGGTCACATTCCCTCCCTTTGCTTTGATAATACTGTATTGCCAACCCAAGATATTACTTGTTTTGTCGTACTTCTGCTTCCTTTTCATTCTGTGCAATGAACACCACATCACCAACATATGTTTCCCATGGGAGTCCTTTAAGTCACATGAGAGAGCTTCTAGCACCAAGACAAGTGATAAGGGGCTCAGAACTGACCCCTGATGTATGTCAACATTCATGGAAAACTCGTCACTCAAACCATTCGCTCTCACCTTGATGGATGCACCCTATACTAGCCAGGCACTCCTTGATTCCAAGCTTTCTCATGCCCCACTTCACCACCATCACTGGGACTCTTTCAAAGTCTTTCTCCATATCAGCGAATATAGGTACACGTCCCTCATTTTTCTTGCATGTTTATCCCGAAGCTGTCTTACAGTGATACATCAGTGGTCCCCTTGCCTGGCATAAACTCAAAAACTTCCTCTCATCAGTATTCACTCTTTTCCTTTTCATACTTTGCAGGGATCACCATTTTTTAATGCTCTTTCCACTTTCATATCGTCACTGTCCACCACTATCTTTCTTTCATCATTCTTCACACACTGCTCACCTGTGATATCCTTGTTTTCCTTCTTCATCTGATTTGCGATCTTAATTTCCACGTTCTTCTTTTCGGCTCTATTTAGGCTGTCTGGTAAAAATCTCCGAGTCCCAAGACTTGGATGTTGTCCTGTATATCTCTTTTTTGGCCATACACTTGGCTGCCAGGTATTCCTTTCTGTTACCACCCTTTTTCCATTTTCTCCTTTCTTGCAGCATCTAAACCTACATCCCATCATCGTATTGCCTTATGTCTTGGATGGTCCCTTGTTCAACTACACACTGAATCAGGAACTCAGAAGAGATTGTTCTTTAGGGCTTTGTAATGCTCATTAGCACTTCCCTCTACAGCTCCCTGTTCAGCCACCCTGCTACCCATCTCAGTATAGAAGGCATTTCTTTCCACTTCCATATATTCCTCCTTGGTGCATAGGTCTTTTTTGTCACAACCAGCTTCTTTATTACTGTGTCACATATCAGTAATTTGTGTTGCTGCAATACACTTCACCTCCTATAACTTTAACATCCTTCTCTTTACCTCCTATCATTCCTTCTGACCAGAAAATAGTACGTCTGGTTACTGTTACCTCCAGACTCATACATAATCAGTCTACTCTTTTCCTAAAATTGCATTACACACAATCCTGTTCATTGGCCCTTCAAACTTGAGTATCCTTTCCCCTTTGGCATTTTCATACCATATGCATATCCCACATCCACCCCATCATTTCCTTGGGCTTCTGCACCCACCTGACCATTTAAATCCCAACCCAAAACTACAATTTCATCATCCCCCATGCTGTCAGTCACTTCTATCAAGTCATCCTACAATCTATGTTTACATCATCCTCACCCTGCCCTAGGGTGGGAAAAGAGGTCCGGATGATGATGATGATGATGACATCATCCAAGCCAGTCCATGGAGTATATGCCGATATAATTGTAATCATGGGTTTATCAAACAGTAGTTTCACTCCTATAATCCCTTCATTTACTCTTATTATGGTCATGATACATTCCACCCATTTCTCCTCCACCAGCACTCCCTCACCGCCATATTCGTCCACACTTTCCATCCAAAATAGCTTATACCTGCGGTTCCTCCCAACAGTCATTCTGGCTGACCCTCTCTTCAACCTAACCACTTGTAAGGAGCAGACATCTATTGGCCTTCTGCTCAATCCTCCTCCCCACCCCCACCCTTCAGACTACCCACATTCGTAGATGCTACTCCGAACCCCTTGGGTGATTTAGTTTCCTCAGACTTGCTTATGCTTGGTTTCGATTTTGTCATGGTCGGTTGGTAAATAAAATAGCAGACGGACATAGGCCCTGCCCTTCCACACAGCCCCAAGTCCAGGCAGAGATCAAGGACCCATAGCCCACCAGCCATAGTTGGTGGCTAGGGCAGTGGCCTCAGGGCACCCTGCCAGTAGAGCACATGGACACCCTTCAAGTGTGCCTTGACACTGTAACTGCCTCACTGTTATGCACCCGCTGATAGGGCAGCCTCCTGGGGTGCTACTCCCATGTTTTGGTCCTTTATTGTTGGACAGATGCAGCAGCCTGAGAACTGCAGTGCCCTCTACCCTCTGCCACAGATCTGAGTCCCATCCTATTCCACCCCCAAAGCTACACCAATAGGACCCGTGCCCTGTCTCCCCCTCAAGTCCACCGCTAGTTAGTGGGGGCAAAGTTTTGTGACCACATGCCCTTGCTAGTGCCAACTCCAGTTGTAGGGTACTATGTGTGATATGTAAAGTGCATCTGGATTAGTGCATAGGACAGTTAGAGAAAAGTGTTTGAGAGAGTGTGCTGGCCTACTGTCCATGTTAGCATCACAGTGAAAAAGATCAACAAAGGAGTGTGGTCAGGGTAGTTCTGAGGGGTAGTGTAATGGGAGCTCCAGCTTTTCCATCCTTCTCAGATGTACTGTTCTAATTGACTGGTACTACAGTCTTATCCCTATGAAATTAATTGTTTGAAGCATTGGAACCTAAGTAGTGGAATGTGTTCCTTATTGCATATGTAGGAAGTGTTTGTTGTGAAATAAATTTACTTCTCTACAGGATGTGAAGACTGGAGAATGCTTTCGACTTGATCATCTCATCAAACAACATTTTGAAAAGAAACTGGCTGACAAGAAGACCACAGAAGAAGAGAAACAAGCTGTTGATAGGAAACTAACCCTTTTGGATGGCATGACAATGGTATGATATGAGTTTGTGATTTTGTAAATGTTAACTGTGAAGTGCTGTTATTCAGCCTTTTCCTAAGTATGATCTGATTCATGGAAGTCACTAGGCACAGGGAGTATCAACAGTAAGTATATAGTTGATTTTATTTAAGGGTGCAGCATCAGTTGTGAATCTAAGACTATATTTAGTATATGTTGTCCTTTAGAATGTCTCAGTTGCATTATTTGTTATTTTCATTTTTTCTCTCGATGTAGTGCTGCTCTCGGGTGACTGCACTTTCCTCACTTGCTTCCTTTCCTTCCTTCCTCTTCTGTCTTTCTTTCCTTCATTCTTTCCTCTTCCTTCTGTCTACAGGTGACTACACTGAGTTACAAGCCAAATGGTTTCCTGTACACCAGGAAACCATTTACTACTCATGGTGGACACCATATAACCAAATTATGGTGCCTGGTGATTTAGTGGCTAATTAAGGTGCTCCAGTCAGGTTGAGCCTGGGCAGGTTTATATCCAGGGAGTGGTTGCAGTTTATTGCTCATGTAATGCCACTCAGGAAATGTCAGGACCAACTTGCCTAGCCCTGAGCTCCAGTGCTCCTCACGGGGCAACACAGAGTTGGATAATGAATGAATGAAAAATGAAATGAATTCATTTTTTCGTATGCTGAATGAGACAGTAAAATGTCCGTAAAGAGAATAGTAAAGAAAAAGATGAAAATGTTAAAGGAAAGGAATGAATCGTTTCGTTTCGTTTCGTTTTTGAAGGCTCCAACATGCTTGCATGTGTTGGCCTTGGTCACCTAATGGCGGCTCTCCACGCTGCTCGATCTCTGGCAGCCTCCCTATTCAGTCCCTTAACCCTTAAGTCACATTTAATGACCTCGTCCCATGTCTTTCTCGGTCTACCCCTCCCAACCCCTCCCCCAATATTAACACTTCTCACCCTCTGTACCCAATTATCATCCCCCATCCTCTCCACATGTCCAAACCACCTCAGCCTACCTCTCCTCATCACAACACCAATACACTCCAGTCCCATCCTACCTCTCAACTCTTCTATCGCAAACCCAGCCCCCTCAGGCCTTGCACGCAGGGACGCACTGCACAATGTATTTTTTTTTTTTTTTCCAGGAAACTATTTTGCATTTTCTTGTATGCTGAATGGTGTATTAAGGTGTTTTTAAAGAGAAAGAAATAGGTTAAATGAAAAGAATTAATGTATATATTTTTGAAAAAGGAACTACCTTCAAAAGAGGTGTGAAAAATAGGAATTGATTGTGGAAAATATTACGGGAAACTGTAATGGATGAAAATGGGAGTTTACTTGTAAAATTATGGAAGGAATGTAAGTTGTATGGTAGATTATTTATTGAGATGGT
>JAGKTI010026561.1:2531-13553 GCA_018397915.1 Birgus latro | reverse complement strand
TGTGTGTGTGTGTGTGTGTGTGTGTGTGTGTGTGTGAAAGTAGGAAAGGAAGGGGAATGGAGAAAACGTGGGGATAGAATCAAAGGGAAAAGGACAGGGAAGAAGGGAAGGATAATAGAAGAGTGTACAGTAAAAGGAAAGAATGGAAAGAGTGGAACAAGAGAAACAGGCATGGAAGGTAAGGGTAACCAAGAAGATGAGAAGAGAGAGAGGATAAACGATTGAGAGGAATAGACGAGGGAAGAGAGAGAGAGAGAGATGATGGAAGCGAGGAGGAGAAGTGGGAGAATTGAGGTAAATTAAATAAAGAAAGAGACTGAATGGGGGAAAGGTGTGGAGAAAGGAATGGAGAAAGTGGATGTAAAGAATTGGGAAGAAAGTAAGAGAAATTACCAGTAAGACAGAATAGATGGGAGACAAAATACAGTAAAAAGGAGAAGAGGGAAAGAAAGAGAAGAGAAGAAACATTACAGGTAAGAAGGGGAAAGATGAAGGGAGAAGAAATGGACAAGGGGAAATGCGGATGAGTGATTAGGCAAGAAAAGGAGAATAACAACAAAAGTAACCAAGACAGGGAGGTGAGAGGAGAATTAGGGAAAACAGAGGAGGTGGAATAAGAAACCTAGGGAGATGTAGGTAGCGAGTAAAATGAAAAGGCCAGGACAAGAGAAGGCAGGCGCAAGGATAGGAAATTAAGACAAAAGCAGAGCTGATAAGGAACAGAACAGAGGAAGGTAAACAGTAGCAGAGTTACTGGTAATTTCGAGGCTGTAGTCTAGAGAAGACAGAAGGAAGAATGTAAAAACAGGGAGGTAGGAAATCTGATATTAGAAAGAGGAAGAGAAAGAAGAAAGATCATAGAGAGAGACGAAGAGAGGAGGCTGGTAATTGAATGGTGTGTAGGAGATGAAAGGTGGGTGGGTGGGGCATGTTGAGTGACCTGGGTGCTGATTGATCCCTCCCCCCCAACTCCACCCTTATCTCACTTGGGAGAAGAGGGAAGAGGAGTGAGGAATAGGGAAAACAAGAGGAGCGGAGAGGGAAAGTGGAAAGAAAGAGGATGGAGAGATGAGATGTGGGTGGTTGAGGCCATGTTGGGTGGACAGGCTGCCGATTCGTCCCTCCCTCCCTCCCCAACGGGCAAGTGTGTGAGGGCAGGAGAGAGGAAGAGAGAATAGGAGGGTTAAAATGAGTGGATGGAATGGGAGGTGTTGTGGAGGAATGGAATTGGAAAAAGGGAGTGGAGAGGGAGTGGATTTTATAAGATTCCTGACTGAGGATTCAGAGGTAAATGGGAGAGACTGGGAGAGAGGGAGCATCAAGAGAGAGCAAAGAGTGAGAAGGAGTTGCGAGGATGAAGGGGCAAGCAGGGAGTGAGGAACAGGGAATGAATAGGACCGAGTAGGAGTTGCAGTGGAGTAAAGAAAGAAGGGAAGGCCATAGGGAGTGTAAGTAGTAAGGGATGAGGGAGTGTAGTTCATGTAAAGGAAATGTTCAGACTGGTTGTGGGAGTGGTGGGGAGGAACTAGGCGAAAAAAAATGCCAAGAGGAGAGAGAGAGAGAGAGAGAGAGAGAGAGAGTTGGAGAAGTTAGAGAGAGAGAAGTTGGGAAGAGGGAGGAAAGTTGGAGTGGATGTGAGAAAGAATGGAGAGAATGGAAAGATGAGTGTTGATGGGAGTGAGAATAGGAAGAGGTGAGTGAAAGAGGATGGGGAAAGGTAAGTGGGAAAGGGGAGATGGAAGGTTTAAGAGTTTTTGTTGTTGTTTTTGTGGCTCCAGGCTCTTCTGAACATGAACCGGGTAGACTGCAGGCTGAAGCTGTCCTCATACAGTCAGCCATCTGCTTTTGGGTGGACAGGGAGGGAGTTGAGGGAAGTTTGTATGATCAGGCAACGGAGCCGCCCAGTTATATATGTGGCGCCGTGAGGTGTCCCTTTCCAGCAGCAGGGTTTAAGGAGTTGTTGTTGCTCAGCCTCGGTCCGTCTGATCGAGCAGACCTGTCAACCGCAGGTAAGCAGTCTCCTCATTGGGGTTGCCCCATTGGTTCCTTACACCATTGATGTTGTGTCTGGGTCTTATTGTGGTATGTGTTGTGCAGTGCTGCATTATGTCAGTTATATTTCGTGGGCCTGTTCTCCAAGCTGAGCATGTGTCATCTGTGATTCCACCCAACCCAAATGTAAGCTGGTAGTTGAAGGAAGGCTGAGTGATGTCCTGCTCCAGGCCTAAGTAAGTGAACATGATCATCTCTGTATAAGGACTCCTCCGATGTGTGGACGACAGGAGGTGGGGCCTGCAGTACGGTGTTTAATTGAGGTGTTGTATTGCCCTGTTCGTGAAGTTAGGATGTTGGTGTTTCTTAGCTGCTGCTGTTGGAATGTCTGGAGGTGAGATTTTGTTGTAAAGGGTTTGATAATGTTTGTGTGGTGATTGATTTCTATGCCTAGGTGTGTTGTGTGTCTCTGTTCAGTAATGACAGGGGTGTTGTGTATTGGCACAAGTAGCTGTGTAGAATTATATGCTCCTCATATCAGTCTCTGATAGGGACTTTAGTTTCATAATGTGAGATGTGGAAATGGTTTTGGTGCAGCCATTGTTGATGCATAGGGCGTTGCTCTGTTTGATGTGCAGTATGTTGTAGTGGGTATTAGATAGGATGGGAACCCATACTCGGGAGGCGTAGGACATCACTGATCTAATGTATTGTTTGTAGAATAAGGAGAGAGTTTGTTTTCGTTGTCCAGAGTCTAGCCCTGTAGTTGCTTTGAGTACGTTGAGTCTTGGGGTGCACTTCTCTTGATTCCATGTGCATGGTCATTGAAGATGAGTCTGGTATCATGTGTCACTCCAAGGTAGTGCGTGGTACAAATACATTAATTGTGATGTAGCGGGGGGAATACATGTGCTCATGATTGCTGATGATGAGTGTGGTGGTGGGGTTGGCTGGGGCGATTGTCAGACTATTGTCCTCGATCCAAGTCTGCAGTGTGTTGAGGTAGCTCTGTTGCAGTGTGTGGTTGTTCTGGTGATGTTTTTAGTTGGCTGGGGTGTGGGAATGTGATGGATGTATAGGCTGAAGAGTGTGGGTGAGAGATTGGAACCCTGTGGAACTCCGTTAGGGAAATTTCGTGTTTATGATGACTTGCCTGGGTGGTAATATGTTCTTGTCTACCGGACAGATAGTTGGCAAGGCAGCGTTTGATGTTGTTCTCCATGTTTGTGCTGTATATCTTTGTGACAAGTTTGCATCAGGGAATAGCACTGAGGCTATGCTAATATCTGTTGTTGTGAGAAGTGTCTGTTGTGCGGATGTCACAGTGTTGATGCCGTCTGATGCTCGTTGTGTGAGATTAGTCAGAAAGGTGATTGTCAAGTGTAGCGCTCTGATTCCTTATTGTGAAGGAGCAAGGAAAATGTGGGGACTGATATTGTTGACAAGGAGGCAGTCATTTATATTGGATAGTGTGCTAATCAGTGTTATGAGCTGTACAAAGAAGGGAGTGTTGGGTCTCTGGTATATGCATAATAATGATTGTTTCATGTTTCCAGATACTGGGAATGCAACAGTGTGCATATGAGTAGTTGCTAATGCTAGTGAAGGCCTGGATGCCTTGTGGTCCTGAATGTTTCAGCTGCAGGTTGCTGATGCCATCCGGTACTGTGCTTGGTTTCTAGGGAACGTTACGTGTCTGTTCTGGAGTGGAGGAGGTTGCATTGTGACTGAGTGGAAGAACTGCCTGTGTTGGGAAGGTTGCTTTTCTGACTCAGTGCATGTTGGCGTTGTGTAGTGGCTTACAAGTGTGTTTCCTTTTTCTTTGTAGGAAGAGATGTATTGGGCGTTGGAGGTGATGCTGACGTGTCATAGACGTGCATGTTTGTGATTTAGGTGATACTGTTAAGTATATTGAGAGCTGAGAGGGGTCTGTGGAGTGACTAAATGTTGTTACAAACGCCTTCCAGTTTTCTGTTTTCTTTGTGATCAAAGGCCTTCCAGTTTTCTGTTTTCTTTGTGCTAATTTTGTTCTTGATTTCTTTGTTTTGTTCATGGTGCCTTATAATGGTGTCGTGTGTGTGGGATAGGTGAATTGTGCTTAAGTCTGTCGCATTGTCTTTTGATGTGGGCGGTCTCTGGTGAAAAGTTTGGGTTGTAATGTCTTCTGTTTCCTTATGAAATGTGGTGCTTGTTTGCGTTGTGTGCGATGTTGCTAAGTTTGTAATATGCCTGTTAATCTTGGTGATGGACGTGTTGTTTAGTTTACCGAAATGTTTTACTCTTTTTTCAGTGAATTTTGTGTAGTATTCTTGTAGTTTGTGTAAGTGAGGCTTATTTGAGGTTTTAGGAGTAAAATGGGGAAGTGGAAGAGAGAGGACGATGTATAAAAGAGGGAGGTGAAACCAAGAAAAAGGGAAAGGAAAGTTGAAGGGAGAGGATGCTGAAGTAAAAGCGAGGGGCAAGGAAGGGAGAAGTGAGAGAGACAGCTGTTAAAAAGCGAGGGGAAAGGAAGGGAGAAGTGAGAGAGACAGCTGTTAAAAAGTGGAAGAAAGAAAGTTAAAGGATATTGGCTCGGAGGAAGAGGAGGGGTGAAGAGGGGGGAGGAAGAGGGATGGGGGAAAGGAAGAAGGACGGGAAAGAGGGAAGAGGACTGCGAGAGAAAAGGAGGGGATGGGGAGGGAGAGGAGAAAGGTGGAATAGAAAGGAAGGAGAGTAGAAGAGGAGTGAGGAGGGGTGAAAAATTAGCGAGAACGTTTTTGGTTCATTTTTCGACGGTGTCCCCACTCTTTCTTCCATCAACTTTTCTCTCCCTCCTCCCTCCCCCGTCTTTCTATTTGCCTCCATTCCAAGTTCCTTCACTTTCTCCTTTTCAAGTCTAACATTTTACAGTTTTTCATTCCCTACACCGTCCTGATCCTTCATTCTCTTCCTCCCTCCCGGTTTCCACCTCAGAACCTGTCTCATCCATTTTTCTTCCCCCTTCCCCTCCCACCACCTTCTTTTCTCCGATCCCCTCTTCACTTTCCTTTCTCTCCTCTCAGTTTCCTTTTCTTCTTTTTCTGTTTCCCTTTTCCTTGTGTCAGTATTCCTTCCTCCTCTCCTTGTTTCTCCTCTCTTCCGTTCTCTTTTCTGTCAGCCTACCATGTTTCTTTTCGTTTACTCTGTCATATTACTTTCCTTCTCTTTTCCTCCTCATCCTGTTTCCCTTTCTCTCTTCACCTTTTCTCTGTCTCCTTTCCTCATTTCCTTTTCTCATTTTCCTGTTTCTCCCCTCCTCTCCCTTCACCCCCCATCTGGCCTCGGGGTGGCGCTATCGACTCAACCTGCTCGATACTTCGATGTCAGAGTTCGATACCCCGATACTCCCAGCCTGCCCCCAGCTCTCACCCCTCCCTTGCCTTCCCTCACCTCCGCTCTCACCCCTCCCCTCCCTTCTTTCCCCTCACACCTTTCCCTCCCGTCCTCTGCTCTCAGCCCCATACCTTCCCTTCCTCTACCTCACCCCATACAGGCTCCTCCCCTTCCTGTCTCATCCAGTACCGGCCCCTCCCCTTCCCTGCCTCACCCAGTGCCCTCCCCTCCCCTCCCCTTCATCATCCCATATCCCCCTCCCCTTTCCTGCATCATCCCATATCTCCCTCCCCTTCCGTACCTCACCCAATACACGCCCCTCCCCTTCCTTGCTTTGTGTAATACCCTCCCCTCCCTTTCCCTACCTCACCCAATACTCGCCCCTGCCTTTCCTTGCCTCACCCAATACCCGCCCCTGCCCTTCCCTGCCTCACCCAGTACCCGCCATTGCCCTCCCTTGCTTCACCCCTCCTCTGCTTCACCCATCTTCTACCCAGTCCTTATTCCCCCTTTCCCCTTTGTCGTCTGTCCCCTACCCTGCCTCACCTCTCCCTCTCCCTGTCTCACCCTTCTCTCTTATCCCCTGCCCTTACCTCTGTCTCACTCACCCCCTCCCCCATGCTGTACCGACACCTCTTCCTGGCCTTCCACCGCCTTGCCGTCACCCTTTCCTTGTCCGACCCTTACCCTTGCCCTCACCCCGCCCTGCTCCTGCCCTACCCTGTTCTTCCCTCACCCCTTCCTGCTGTACCTCACCCCACCCGTGGCCTCAGTACTGCCTCACCCTTCCACATCCGTGCTAACCCTTCCTCACCCATCACCTCTCCCTCTCCCCCCTTTGCGTCCTCTCCCCCCTTTGCGTCCTCGCCCCCCTTTGGGTCCTCTCCCACTCCCGTCATCACTCTCCTCCCCATTACCCTTGCTATACCCTTATTTCTGTCCAGACGTAATCATCTCTCCCCAGAAGTCCCTCCCCATCGCTGGTTCCAACACTCCCTCTCAGCTTATCTCCCAGCCCTCACCTCATCCCACTTATCCTTTCCATTCCACTCATCTCTCCTTTCCTCCTCATCCATTCCCCTGTCTCTCTCCCCTTCATCTTCATCTCCCTGTCCCCGTGACTCCTCCTCTTATTACAGTTTCACTTTCACTTCTACGCCTCTCATTCATCCCCATCCCTCCCCTTCTTTGTCCCCTCCATCACTGCCTCTCCCCTCTTCTCCTCACTGCCCGTTACCCTCCACTCAGTCCCTCCCCTTCCTCTTTCACTCCATCTTCACTCTTTCTACACATCGTCTTTCTGAATTCCTTCTTCCTCCTTTCCCCTTCATTCTTTTCCTCTGTCACAGCCTTTCCCATATCATCCTACTTCCCCTTTGCATCTCCCTCCATCCCACCCCTCATTCCATACACCTCATCTCATCTCCGACTTCCTCCTTCCTCTCTCCCATCTCCCTCCCTACGAACTCCCCCTCATTTTTCTCCATCCCCCCTCTCCCCCCCCACCCTCCCTCTCCGCTTCTGTCATTTCTCCCCTCCCTTCCACTTCCCCTGATTTTCTTCCCTCCCTCCCTCCCTCCACTACACATCTTCATTGATCAAGACCAGACAGAATGGAGGGTAAATGGGGAGGGAGGGAGGGAGGGAGGTCAGAAGGAGCTGGGAGAAGGAGGGGAAAATGGAAAGAAGAAAGGAGGGGACGGAACGAAGAAAAGGGGAAGAAGAAGGAGGACAGAGTGGGGAGGGAGGATAGAGGGAGAGGAGGCAGAAAAAATACTGGGAGAGAGAGAGAAAAAAAAAAACGAAGCGTGAGGAGAAAAATGGATACGGAAAAGCAAGAGCAAGAAGGGGGGTGACGAGATGAAGGAAGGGTGAGAGGTAGACTGATGAGTAAGGAAGAAGGAGATGGATTGTGTTAAAAGAGGGAAGAATAAAGACGTGGAAGTAGAGGAGAAAGACAAGGTAGAATGAAGTGTAGAGAAGACAGAAGGAAGGAGGGAAGAAAAAGGAAAGAGTGAAGACAGGCGGAAGGAAAATTGGGGATACAAGGAAGACGGAAGAAGTGAAAGAGGGAAGCTTAAGGTAAACGAAGAAAGACGGAAACAGCGACGAAGTGTAGGTGTGAAGGAAGGAAGAGAATACGAGGAAAGATAGCTGAAGGGAGGAAGGAGTAAAAATGATAGGATCGAAGGAGGAAGATTGGGGGAAGGAGGAGGAGCGGGAAAGAAAGGAGAAGGAAGAGATACAAAGGGTAGGAGTAAAGGAGGAGGAGGAGGAATGGAAGGCGTTGGAAAGGTCATGGGAATTTTAAGTTAATCTCACCGCCTCTTTCATCTCTCTTCACTGATTTTTCCATCTTTCTTTATTCCTTCATTCAGTGTCTTCGTTTCTTTTCCGTTTCTTATTCTTTTTCTGCATTCCACCTTATTTCTTCTTTCCTTCCTCCCTTGTCTCTTTCCTCTTTGTTTACTTTTTTTTCTTCCACATATCGCGTCAGTATTATTTTCTCCTCCACTTCTGTTCTTTCTCCTTCCACATATATTGGCAGTTTTCTGATCTCATCTCATCCCGTTATCCCTTCCTGAATCGTAATCCACCTTGTCCTTTCTCTTGTCCACCTCGTCTCTCATAATGCCCTTCCACATATTGTCACTTTCTCTCCTTCCTTCATTCCTTCCTTCCTCCCTTCCTTCTCCTGGTCCAGTTATGTTCCTCTCTCTCTCTCTCTCTCTCTCTCTCTCTCTCCCTTTCCCTCTCTCTCTCTCCCTTTCTCTCTCTCTTTCTCTCCCTCTCTCTCTCCCTTTCTCTCCCTCTTTTTTTTTCTTTNTTGTCCACCTCGTCTCTCATAATGCCCTTCCACATATTGTCACTTTCTCTCCTTCCTTCATTCCTTCCTTCCTCCCTTCCTTCTCCTGGTCCAGTTATGTTCCTCTCTCTCTCTCTCTCTCTCTCTCTCTCAATTCCTCCTTTGTTCTCCGTTCTCACTTTTCTTTTTCGGTTACGGTCTCTATATCATTCTCTTCGTTTCCACTTTTCTTTCCCTTTAAATTTTGGTTGATACTTTCCTTTTGTTTTCCTATACCATATTAGTTTTCCTTTTCTTTAGTTTTCCTTTCATTTTTCTTTGTTTTCTTTAGCTGTTTTTCATCTGTTAGTTTTTTCTTTTTATTTGATTCTACCTTTCATTGTTTTCGTTTACTTCATTTTCTTCCTCTTTGTTCCTACTTTTGCTCGTTGTCAGTAGTTCTTCGTTCCTCCTCCATCTGTCACCGCCTTTGTCCTTCTCTGTCCTTGGTTCTCCCCTTCTTTTATACCTTCTCGTGTTTCCTTTTTCCCTTCCACCAAGCTCCCCTTCTTTCCCCTTTCTGACAGCTCCCCTTCCATCCTTTGTCCTTGGCTCCCCCTTTCATCTTCGGATTCAGTTTCTCTTTCTTTTCCTCTCTATTCCCTCGCCTCTTCGCTCACATTCCTCTTGCTTCCTTTCATCCTTCCATTGGCTGTGGTTCTACAGATCCTCCTCTGTAATCCTTTCTTTTATTCTAACCCAGAATATTTCTGGCTTTCTCCGGCCTTGCTATTCCCACACAGCCCGTCTTCCCTCTTTTATACCTGTCCTCATCCAGCCATTCCCTTCCCATCCCTTCCGTTCCCTCTCCTTCACTGCACTTACTTGCCCTTCTCTTACCTGCCTTGACCTGACCTACCCTTTCTTCTCATCTCATGTTTTACCTTTTCATGCTCTGCTTTTCCCTTCTCTTCGTTTCCCTTCTGTTTCCTTCCTTTCCCTGGTTTGACCGTCTTCCTCCTGCCTTTCCCTCTGGTCCCTCGCTCTCTCATTTTCATTTACTCCATTTCCATTTCCTTTGCATCTCTTCCCTTCGCATGCTGCCTTTCCTTACCTTGTCCAGCCCTTTCCTGCTTTGCCTTTCCTTGCCTTGCCCGTCCTGCCTTGCCTTGCCTTGTCCTCCCATGTCCTACCGTGTCCAGCTGTATCCTTGCTCCCCCAACTTTGGCGTTCCTTGTTTCCCCGTACCCTGCCATCCCCAACTCTACCTTACCCATTCTCGCCCTGGCCAGCTCTGCCCCATCCTGGCCTCATTTTCTTCCATTTCTTCGTTTTAATTTTTACCATCATACTCTGGGCTTCCCTCCCATATCCGCCTTGTCACTCCCGCATCCACCTCTCCTTCATTTTCTCCTCTCCTCCATTTCCTCCTTTTATCCATTTCCCCAGCTATTAATTCGTTGCATAACGTACCGTCTCTACTGCCGCCACTGTCATCTGCGTCTCTCCGATCACCATTACTGCCGCTGCCACCACCTGAACACACATCATTAGTTGTTTTCACTACCACCATCACCACCATCACCACCGCCGCCGTCATACCCAGTGATAGAGGAATGAGTTGGTCATATTATGCTTGCAAGCTCAGTCCACTTTTTTTTTTTTGTTCAGGGCACAGGGCCATCTTCTAGGTGCCTAACGAGCATCGTAGCATTTCTTAGCAAATTAGTTTGGATATTGCATCTTAATATTCTCTGATTTCAATCGTTTTAATATGGACTAAGTCATATCAGTGGCATACCAGATGATATACAGGTATAGTAGGCAAATTATACACTGAAGAAGAGGTGACGCAGGATGTACCAAGCCACTTAGAATTTTACACACATTTTAAGGAATTGCTGTAGTTTGGTGAAGCAGTTATCACTGGTGTTCGATATGACGCACTGACGCATACCTGTCCATCCCACACTGCTGATATCATTACAGCAGTCCTGAATAACGCACCTTATAGCAAGTACGTCACTTACTTGGTGGATATTGGTGTCCAAGCGATGCCATGCGAAGACATGTGATGCTCTCTGTTGATGCTTGGCCGGATCACTGTGCCACGAATATGGACTTTCAGACCTATATCTTTGTAGAGTTTGATGCAGGAGAGAAAAATAATCTTAGTTCACCTTGCCAGAGTACGATGTGGCCATCACCCTTACTAACGCCAAATGCAGCTAGCAAACACTTCGCTCTGCCCCCACCCTGCCGCCTCTCACACCACAGCACACCTAACGCATCACGCACGGCCCCACACAGCACACACAGCCCTGCAGCATAACCCCTACAATAGATCTGTGGGAGCGGTCGGCTGAAGTGGCGTGATGTCTGCAGTGTATTGTATTTACGTCCAGTTGAGTCAGGGGTGGAAACAATAGCAACCACAATATTGTCACTACGCCACAGCATTGTTACTGCCACCGAGTACCGTCATTACCATCACCACCACACCACACCACACATACCAAAACCACCACACCTGCCATTACCACCACACCACTCCTACCATCAGCACCACACAACACCTACCATCACCACCAAACAACACCTACCATTACCACCACACCACACCTACCATCACCACCACACCACACCTACCATCACCTCCACCAGCCTCATAATCATCTTCAAGCTTATAGTCACCATCCCATCATCATCACCACGACGTCAGTACCCCGTTCATCTCCATTATCACCACCACCACTACCACCACCACCGTCATGCCATCGTCGCCGCCGCTATCGTCAGCCATCATCATCATCATCATCATCGGTATAACATCATCATCATGTACTGTACCACGCCCATCACCACCCTTTCATCATCATCACCACCACCACCAC
>JAGKTI010026560.1:0-13553 GCA_018397915.1 Birgus latro | reverse complement strand
CCAACACTTTGTCAAGGAGGTCATTCATTATCAGACGGAGACACTGAAAATCTCACGTGACCAGGTAAAGGCCCTCCTGATTCTAGACAATGCACCTGTGCATCCGTCTGAGAAGGAGTTGGTGGCTGAAAATGGCCACATTAGGTGTCTGTTTTTGCCACCTAATACGACTGCTGTCATCCAACCAATGGACCAGGGAGTGATTGTGGCAGCGAAGAGGCTCTACCGACGGAGGTTTTTGGACAAGGTGATGGTTGTCTGCGAGGACAAGGACAATCGCAGGGAAGGACGAGACATGCGAGAACAAAATGTCGAAAACCTTCGCTGATACAACCTCAAGTCTGCTATCTACAACTGGGCCAGGAAATCTTTGTCAAGACTCTAGAAAATGGTTGGTCTCGGCTGCTTCATGGAAGTGACGTGGTGCATGATTTTGTAGGTTTTGACGTGGATGACTTCCATGCAAGGCTTCGTGCGGGTGGAGACAGTGTGGATGTCGATGAAGTGCGTGAGTGGTTGGATGATGACGAGGGCGATCCTGGGTATCAGATCATGTGTGATATCGAGATCGCATCTACTGTTGCCGGTCCGAGTACCCAGCAGGAAGATTCCGATGAGGAGAGCGACGATGATGCGGACTCCTCACGGCTTGTCACTACACCAGCTTTCCCCAAGCTGAGCGCACTCCGGGAACATGTGGAGTTCGTCCTTGACTACCTAGTACACCCAGATTGCGACAGGGAGATGGGGCCCTTGGGACTTGTGGATGAAGTGCGAGCTTTCAGGCAGTGCATCATTAATCGTCAGAATCGTCGTTGCTTGTGTCAGTCAACCATTGACAGTTTTTTCAGGCCAGTCAACTCTGCCGTCGTCAACCCTCGCTCCACACCATTACCTCACCAAGGCAGGCCTTCTAGCTCCGAGCCACAGCCCAGCACATCAGGCATGGCGGAGTCACCACTGGTTGTGAGTTTGCAGCTGTCTTCTGAGTCCTCTGCAGTGGATAGCTTATCACCACGTCCCACCAAGGAGCCCCTGCGCCACCTCCGTCAGCTCATCTCGGACTCTGACAGCGACTAAATTCTCCAGGACTCGTCACTAGACCACACGGGAATTTACAGTTATGTACAGTGCAGTGAAGTGATGTGATGCAAGATTGTTACTGTATTATGGGAAAGGAAATTTTGTGGGAAGTGCTGGTGAGTGTAAAGTGCAGCAGAAGTGCCAAGGATTCTATGAATTCCTGCAGGTGTCTCGGGTGCACCTTCTTACTGTCAGAGTCATGGGATGACGGAGCGGGTTATACACCAGGACGGCGGCATCATTCTCGTAAGTACCCTAACTTCATCAAAATTCCTTGTTTTGTTCTTCCCATATCATTAATCTTGTGCATAGACTGTGTGAAAGATGATTTTCATAATGATTTTCATGTCTAACCTGTTTTCAGCATGCTGTAAAGTGGTAAAATATTCCCATAAATGTAAATCATAATTTCCTGCTTTCAATTTATTTTTTCATGCATGGTTACCACTAGTATGAAGTGCAGCAGCTGTGAAAAAGGTGAATGCCATTGATTTGTGTGAAAGATGATTTCCATAGTGATTTTCATGTCTAACCTGTTTTCAGCATGCTGTAAAGTGGTAAAAAATTCCCATAAATGTAAATTATAATTTCCTGCTTTCAGTTTATTTTTTCATTCATGGTTACCACTAGTATTGAAGTGCACCAGCTGTGAAAAAGGTGAATGCCATTGATTTGTGTGAAAGACGATTTCCATAATGATTTTCATGTCTAACCTGTTTTCAGCATGCTGTAAAGTGGTAAAAAATTCCCATAAATGTAAATCATAATTTCCTGCTTTTAATTTTATTTTTTCATGCATGGTTACCACTAGTATTGAAGTGCACCAGCTGTGAAAAAGGTGAATGCCATTGATTTTCATGTCTGGTACCTAAACTAAGCTGCCAACTCAGTGAACAGCTGTACCTAACTTACCTCAAATTCATCCTTTTTGGGTTAAATTTAAATGAATTCATGCTTTGTGTTCATTATTTTAGTGCACTAGCTGTGAAAAAGGTGATTGCCAGTGAATTTCATGTCCGGTCCTTACTTTCAGCATGCTGTATTCTGGTGAACACTTTTGCCATACCTAACTCTTATTGACCATTTTTCTGGTAACAGTTTACATCAGTTGCTGTATTTGATGCTTTGTATCCAATAATTTAGTGCATAAAATGTGAGAAAAGATGATTTTCATAGTGGCTGCCACGTCCGATACTAACTTACCTAAGCTGTCAACTGAGTGAACACCTATGCCTTACTTAACTCAGATTCATCATTTCAGGGTTAAAATAAAATGAATTCATGCTTTGTGTTCATGATTTTAGTGCATAAAAAGTGAGAAAGGGTGATTTTCATAGTGATTTCCATGTCTGATACTTACTTACACTGTGGTGGCAGGTTGTGAGCACCTTTGCCTTACTCACCTCTAAATCATCATTTTTTGCTTTGTGTGCATTATTTATGTGAAAGGGGACCTAAATAAGTGCTATGCATGTCCGGTAGGGAGGTAGGAAGGTGGTTTTCTGATTTAGGTTAGGTTAGGTTAGGGTCAGGAATGACCCGTGCTGGACCTTCAGGGCCACTATCCGGACAAGACCATTGTCCGGACATGCCTTTGGCTGTATTATGTTGGATAGTGGAGGGATTACTAGTGTGATTCGTGAAAGATGTGGAGTGAAGAAATCTGTGGACACCAGAATTGAAGAGAGTGTACTGAGATGGTATGGTCATGTGGAGAGAATGGATAACAATAGAGTGGTGAAAAAGGCATATCTGAGCAAATTTGAAGGAGGAAGGAGGTGAGATAGGCCAAGGAGAAGGTGGAAAGATATGGTGGATGAGTGTATGAGGAAGAGAGTTATGGAAGTCGGTGAGGCTAGGGGACTGACAAGAGATCAAGCTTGCTGGATGAACGTTGTGAGAAGAAGTGCATGATCAGGGATTTGACACCCCTTTTTAACGTGACAGCGTCCAGATTGGCTCTGTCGGATACGTTTATGTGAAGCTACAAAATGTGGTGAATGTTTTTGGTGTTTCAGATAGAGCCAGGATTCCGGCGGCTTGAATGATGAGTGAATGGAAGTGTGGTCCATTGGATTGGGCAAACTTAGGCTGTCTGGACATGCTACTCCTCACCCTGCCCTAAGGTGGGAAAGGAGGTCTGGATGATGATGATGATGATGATGATGATGATGATGATGATGATGATGATGATGATGATGACAGACAAAATGCCTGAGACTAGGACAGACCAACAGGTGATGACCAAGGACCAAACAAAGGACATGGTATGGATTGCAGGAATATAAGGGGTGTGAATGATGAGGTGAGAGAGAATTTGTCCAGGTGCTTGAGGGTGCAAAAGTGGACATATGTGAATTGACTGAGACTAAATGGAGATTTGAGAGTGCGAGAGAGTGGAAGTATGGATGGGGTATGTGGGGAAGTAGGTGAAAATGAGAGACCAACAGGTGACAGCCAAAGACCGAACAAAGGACATGGTACAGATTGCAAAGTGAAATGTAAGGGGTGTGAATGATCAGGTGAAAGAGAGAGAGATTGTCCAGGTGCTTGAAGGTGCAAAAGTGGACATATGTGGCTTGACTGAGACTAAATAGAGATTTCAGAGTGCGAGAGAGTGGAAGAATGGATGAGGTATTATATGTGCGGAAGTAGGTGAAAACGAGAGGGCAAAAGAAGCTGTTTGTATTGTTCATCCATCCATCATCAAATCCTATGTTGTCCCATGAGAAGCGTAAGAGCCTAGTGCTAGGCAAGTTGGTCCTGACATTTAAGATGAGGGTGACCAGCCTCACTCATCCCTGAGTGGCATTCCGTGAGCAGAAAACCCCACCCATCGCTTGGATATAAACCTGCACCAGCTCAATCCGATTGGAGCGCCTTAATTACACACTAAATCATCGGGTGCCATAATTTGGTTATATGGTTACCACCCAGTGTTGTAAGTGGTTTCCTGGTATACAGAAAACCATTTGGCTTGTCACTTATAGTAGAATCACCCATAGGCAGAAGGCTGTGTGCAAGAAATGGAAGGAGAATGTAGTAGTAGTTGTTCCCTAGGCAGTCTGGCCAAACAGCCTTGAGTCCCTAAAGTAGGCCATGGCCGAGACCAGGCTTTCCCCCAGAGCTCTCAAGGAGTGTATGTTGTGTTGTTGGCATAGGTGATTGTGTGCAATGCAGTCTTCCATAATGTGCTTAATAGTATGGAGTGCTGTGTTACATTTTGGACAGGCATCAGCAACGGAGCCATCCAGCCTCTTCAGGTATCTTAAGAGGGCTGGATGATGCCCACATCTTAGCCTGGCCAGGTGAAGCCTGTCCTTATGAGGGAGACAGGATTCAGAAGGGTGGATATCAGGACGCCATGCATGCAGCTGCGTGTTGTTAAGTGACTGAATGGAGTGGCGAGTGTTTTGAGTATGGATATGCTTCTGGAAGCTGGTCTGAGCTGGGCACGGGGGGAGAGATGACAGTATTTGTGTATATCATGTTCTGAGTGTTGTTTTGATGTTCCTTGGTGTGTGTGGATGTGCTGCCATGTAGTGTAGTGGATGTTGTGGGTTTGTGCAGGCTGCAGCGAGATTTTGGGTGCCTCTCATGTCTAGGTGAACCTTGACTTTGAGGACTTTGGTTTCTTGATGTAGGTGGTCTGTAGGTGTAGTAGCTATACAGCTTGTGATTATTTTTAGGGCCTTGTTCTGTATGGTCTGTAGAGTGTTGTAGTGTGTTTTAGTGAGGTTAGGAGCCCAAGCAGGACTTGCATAATTCATCACTGAATGTACATATTGTTTGTATACTGTTGTGGTGGTTTCTTTGTTGTGTCCAGGTGTTGTATGGGCAAGTGACCTCAAGGCATTGAGTTTGTGGTGGTGGTTTCTTTGTTGTGTCTGAATGTTGTATGGGCAAGTGACCTCAGAGCATTGAGTCTTTGTGTTATTTTATTTTTAATGTTTGTTATGTGTTGTTTAAATGACATTGATGTATGTTACACCAAGGTTTTTGTGTGTGTGTGTGTGGGGGGGGGGGGTTGGGGAGTGTTGTTTATGGTGAGGTGGAATGTGACTGTGTTCTGTATCCAGTTTGTGAGAAAGGTCACTGTAGATTTGGCCGGGGGTATTTTGAGCCTGTTTGTGGTGAACCATTCATGTAGTGTGTTGAGATAAAGTTGGAGGATGTGTACAGCTGTTTGCATTTTAGTGTGTACATGTAAGTGTTATGTCATCTTCATAGGAAGCAGTGTGTATCTGTGGTGTGTGGTTGTGTCATTCATGTTTAGGTTAAAGAGTTTAGGGGACAAAACAGATCCTTGGGGGACACCATTTGTGAAGTTTCTGATGTTCGAAGATGGAAGGAGAATGTAAGAGAGTATGGATCAGTTGGTTCAGTGATTGTGTGGGCAAGTGTGAAAGTTGGAATACAAATGTGGGTGAATGTGTGTGTGTGTATGTTCCAGTGCAAGATCATATAAGAGGAGTGAAAGAAGAGTTCTGGGCAAATGTAGAAGCATGCAGGGAAGAGTTTGAGAGGAATGAGAGAGAGTTTTTGATTGAAGATATGAATGGAAAAGTAGGGAATGTGAAGGTGGATGGAGTAGTAGGTGAGTAGGGTATGCCTGCAGAAGTTGATGAGAATGGCAGTGCTCTAGTGGACATTTGTGCAAGGAGGGGGTTGGTGATAGCCAGTACCCTCTTTAGTCACAAAATGATCCACAGGTATATGTGGCGAGTGATGAGAAGGGTGGGTGGTGAAGTGAATGAACAGAAGGCAGTTATTGATTATGTGTGTGTATGGATGAGAGAATGAGAAGATATGTAATGGATGGAAGAGCATTGAGTTGACTTTCTGACCACTACTTGGTGGTGGTGGAAGTCAAGGTACAAATGCAGTGGATGAAGAGAAGAAGGGAAGGACAGGAGGAAGTAGTCCATTTAGGTAGGGTAGAAAGTTTGCAAGAGGATGGGAAAAAGGCAGAATATAAGAGAGAAGTGGAGAAGCAGTTGGGTGCATATGGTTTTGGATAGATGGAGGAGGTGGAATGTGTGTGCAAGATATTCGCAGAAGAAATCTATGCAGCTTATGGGGTGAAGAGATGAAAGGGGATGCAAGGAACAGCATGGTGGAAGGAAGAGGTGAGACAAGCTGTAGTGCAAACAAAGAACGCATATAGTGAGTGGACGGGAAACAAAGTCATGGAGTAAGTTGAGACAGAAGGGAAAGTTATTTGCAGAGAGAAAGAAAGAAGTGAAAAGATTAGTAAGAGGGAGTAAGAAGAGAGTGGATGATGAATTTGGAAGGAATTTGAGTGTAAAGTGGATGGAATGTAACAAAATGTTCTGGAAGGAGGTAAGGAGAGTTGGACAGGGTGATGAAGTTTGTAGGGGAGTGAAGTTTAAAAATGGTAGATTGATTGTGAAGAAGGGAGAAAAAGAGAGCAGATGGAGAGAACACTTAAGGAATTGTTAAACATAGAGAATGAAAGTAATGAGAGTATAAATGGCAAGGGAATGGCTGGGAGAAGGAGGGAGGCGAGAAGAGGGGAAGAGGTGAGTAGGATGGAAGTAGTGGAAGCAGTGAAGACTCAGGAATTGGAGTGTGTGGTGAAATGATGAAGCATGGAGGAGAGATAGTAGTAGAATGGATAAGGAAGATGTGCTGATTGGTCTGGGAGGAAGGTAGAGTCCTGGAGGTTTGGAAGTCAGGTATAATTATTCCCCTGTACAAAGGAAAAGGGGAAAAAGAAGTGTGTGGTAATCATAGGGTCATTTGTCTTCTTAGTGTAATAGGAAAAGTATATACTTATTGCAGAGTTAGGGAAATAATAGAGGAATTAGTTGGAGAAGAACATGGAGGTTTTATGAAGGGAAGAGGATTGCAGAGTTAGGGAAGTAATAGAGGAATTAGTTGGAGAAGAACAGGGAGGTTTTATGAAGAGAAGAGGTTGTGTACATCAGATATTCATCCTTAGGTCATTAGTGGAAAAGTTTCGAGAGAAGGCCAAGAAGTTGTATGCTGCCTTCATGGATTTGGAGAAAGCATATGACAGGGGGGATAGACGAGGATTGTGGAAAATATTAAGTGTATATGGGGTTGTCTAATAGGAAAGCTATTGAATGCCATGAAGAGTATATATGAGGGTGCTAAGGCTGCAGTGCGTGTAGATGGTGAACTGAGTGCATTTTTCTGTCAGAATGTTGGATTGAAACAGGGATGTGTCATGTCCCCATGGGTGTTCAATATGTATATGGATAGGGTTATAGAAGAGATACAAAGAGGGCAATGGATGTTAGAGCAGCCCTAATGAGAGAGGGCAACGTTTGGAAACATCCTGTACTCTTGTTTGCAGATGATAGTATATTGTTAGTGAAGACAAAGGGGAACTGCAAGGCTTGGTGAATGAGCTTCAGAGAGTGTGTAAGAAATAGAATATGAAGGTGAATGTAGGGAAGAGTAAAGTTACGGTCTCCGAGAGAAATGAAGTCACTGAATGTACAGTGAGGTTGGATGACAAGGAAATGGAAGATATGAGTACTTAAGTACTTGGGTAGTGTGATGAGTAAAGATGAAAGTTTGGAGGATGAAGTGCTTGAATGGATATGGTACAACAGGGAAGAATGGTTGCTGGTTCTTTGAAAGCAGTGATAAGAATTAGGGAAGTGAGCATGGAAGTAAAAAAGTTGCTGCATAATAGTACAGTATTCCAACCCTAACATGTGGATGCAACCCTTGGACCTTGTTGGAAGGACACAAGTCAAGAGTGAGAGAAGTGGAAAGGAGTTATCTGAGAGGAGCATATGGAATTACATGGAGAGACAGACCTGAGAAATGAGGAAGTGAAGGAGCATTGTGGCATGGATGTGGATGTGATAGAAAGCCACATTGAGGTGGTTTGGCCATGTGGAGAGGATAGCGAGTGATAGACTAACGAGGAGCATGTATATGAGTGAGTTGGAGGGGGTGGGGGGAACGGGTGGCTGAGGATGAGATGGATGGATGGAGTGGAGAGGTATTCGAGAGAATGGGGTTGTGAAATGGCGGGGGGCAGGACGACATGGAGGTGATTTGTTTGTGGCCACCCCTTACAGGATTAAGGTGTCTGGCAATGTATAGATAGATAGACAACTTCTTGGTGTGTGAAATACTGAAACCTGTGACTTGGAAATAATGTCTGGCAAGGATCCTACCCCTATTGGAAAGCATGGTGCTACTGATGATGCTGAGGGCAAGCCTAAGAGGGTAAGGTTTTGTAGATTTTAGGATACATGGTCCTTGGGCCCTCCCTGTTCCCATTGAATCTGTGCTACATCAACCTTGGTATACAATAAATCATCATGGAATGATTTTTCACTTGATGTAACCTGTCGCATACCGAGCCATGACTACTCAGAATTGTCCATCCCTAACCACCAGTTTCTGCCCTTGTGAATATGAAACTTCTCATAATATTTCTTGTTCTGTTAGTTAAGTTTACTTTTAAATAATTCTGTCAATACTTTAGTTTTTACTATCCCAGTCAAATCAAAAGTGTACTTCCATCACTGGTATTAGTGAGTGCTGAGTGCATAAAGCACTGTAACAATTTGAGGTCATTTGTGTGTGGAAGCCAGCTGCTTTTAGGCACAGTGTTACCATGGTAAATGATTTTTAGCAAGTCACCTACCACCACACAAGCCACCCATATCTTCACATATATAGGTATTTTCAGTCACCCATCTGGTCAGAATGGTGTATTAACAGTGATTTGGGAGGATTTTATGCATTAAGATAATTTTGTATTATGCTTAAAACAATAAAGAAGTTTAGTTGTTTGTTGTATTAAATGCTTTGATAATTGATGCACAGTGGCTTCTGCCCATTCTACACTGGCTAATAATAGAGGTAGAGACAGGCCTCGGTGGGTTCCCTTGTCATTCCATCCCTTATCATTGATCACCACTTATATACCACCCTGTACACTTTTTTTGTTTTTAATATGTATATAAATACCAAGTGATGTTCCTTGAGGTATGTTTACAACTGTTTAGTGAATATAAGGTATGATTGGGGGAGGGGTCAAAATGTTTCAAGAGGCCTCCCAAAAGTTTTGGATTTCACTCCACCAATTAGCTATATAACATTGGTTTCAGTGGTACTGTATGCATTGTTCGATTTGAACGGTAAATTCAATTATACGTAAGCCTCAGAAATGGAGGGGTCACTTTATATCTACCAGGTAGAATCAGGTCATGGACCGTCAAGTAAGGGGGGGGGTGGAGATGCCAAACCCTTGTCACACACTTCCCCGTCAGTTCCATAGCTTCATCAGTTTCCATACCTTGTGTTCTTAAACTTGTTTATTATATCCATCTAAGTGGTAAGTGGTGGCAACCATCATTCACTGACAATGTTGTGTTGCGAACTTCATCCTTCACCATTATCATTCTTTTTCTGTCTGCCCTCCTTTTTTCCTGTTTCTCATTTTTCTTGTTGTGTTTTATTACTCTTCTTTTCACTTTAGGTGACTCTGCACCAAGTGACAAACCTAATAGTCTTCTATAAACCAGGAAATGATTTACAACTTTGGTAGGTAACTATATAATCAGATTACGGGATGGTGTGGAGACTGCTGTAGTTCTCCTCTTACCTGGTTGGAGAGACACAAATTTGACATCCACCCAGGAACCATAGCTCCACAATGTGCCCTGAGCCTGCCACCACAAGGGAACATTGTTCACTGCATGGGATGGCTCTGCAAGGGTGATGGCTTGTCTGGGGTTGATTCCCCTGTTAACTGTTTGGAGAGATACAAATGTGACATCTGCCCAGGAACCAAAACTCCTCGCTGTTCCTTGAGCCTGCCACCACAAGGGAACATTGTTCACTGAATGAGATGGCTCTGCAAGGGTGATGGCTTATCTGTGGTTGATTGGTCTGCTTGCCAGACAGACAGTGTTAATCAACATCAATGATATTCATCCACTTTCTTGGCCTACTTCTTACTACCTTCAGGCTCACTTGCTAACTTAGGGCTTTGTTTCCCCACAGACAGTGGTACTGAGTCAGGGTGCTAGCATTCTCTACCAGACTGCTGTGTTTGCCTTCTGTGTGTTTGGCACTGTGGCTGCAGGAGTCTTTATCTACAAAACATACAAGGACTGGTAACATTAGGTGTCATGTAGGCTTTAGTGATTTCACCTTTTTTCATCATCACCATCATCATCACCATCATCATCATCATCAACCCATCAATATGACTGGTATGTAAAAGTACTGCACAGTATCATTACAGCATCCTCAGAGTGGAAGGCACAATGTTCTTAAGTTGCATGACCCCCATCAGTCCTTGTCACTAAGTTGCATGACCCCCATCAGTCCTTGTCATCATCATAATTTTTATCAGATGAATTTTCAGACAAACTACAAGAACCTGATGGGATCATGTAGACTGTAGGAACATAATCATTACCCATTTACTCTGATGACATACTTTACTGTTTATTCTTGCATCTGTTAGATGGTTATATTTTGCTTTTAATGAGTTCCCAAGTAATATAGGGGTTAATGAAGACTATAGTAAACACCCTTAGCTCAAAAAGTCTCTCCTAAGTTGAACAATTTTGTCTGGAGGGAGCTTGAATAAAGCATGATATATACAGTACATCATTGGAGTGAAGTGGTATAATCAGGTCAGTCCATCATCAACATTGTGTGTATGGACTACAACAGGGATGTCAAAGGATCATTGCTGTTGTCAGTATTTTGAAAAACCAGTATTTTTAACACCTTCAGTCCAGCGATATATACATGTATTCACTTTATTCTTGCTATCTTCAGTCAGTTTTATGCACAAGAGGATAGATTGTGTTTGTGTGTGTGTGTGTGTGTGTGTGGAGGGGTTAAATATAGCATTAAAAACTGAGTATGATTGTTTAGTGGTTGCATGACTTGTAGGGAAAATGTGTCCGGGGAATGAAGGGGTTTATATTTAAAAGTCATATTTTGCTGTTTCCTTAGTTTACTTTTCATTTTCATTTCTCAGACTTTTCTACTTGAAAAAAAATTGATACTGTGTGTCACTAAACTTGTAAAAATTTATTATCAATAACTTTAATGTGACAGATGTATTGTCATTGAAAATGTATTGTAGATAAAGGTATAATTTAATGTTTTTTGTACTGTATGCTGCTGCCATATGAAGCATGTATTGTATACATTATATAGTTAATGTCCCAGTTTTTTTCTTTCATGAATTTTAGATCATATGGTAAATTTATTTTTCATGAAGGTAGATATTTTTTGATCAGGAAAAGTGCAGTATAATAATCTTGAGGTTTCTGGAATACATTTGTAACACAAAATTGACTTGACATACAGAGCTTATCTTCCACATTTAGTAGAGTGAAATTTCAGATATTGTGGAAAAAATACTCGTAGTCAAAGTCTGCTACTGTAATTACATTTTTAACATCAGCAATTAAATCATAGTACAGTCATCTCACCTAAATGCACCTTCACAAAGTGCATCTTTCCTAATGTGTGTGGGGGTCTGACAATAATTAATTATATAGAAAGTGTGTTTGCTACATGCAATGTGTGATGGGCATGAAAAATTGAGGCAAATAAGGTATTCTCTCACAATTTGCAAGCATAATTTGTAGCGTGCAATGAGTAAGGGTGGGGCTGGTGAGTATGTGTGGTGGGGTGCGGCTGGTGTGTGAGTGAGTGGTGGCCACAGCAGCAAGATGATGACGTAATGTGTGTAGTGTCCGACCTGGACTTTGAGGGTTTCCTGGAGCAGCAACAGGCAGCACCTAACCTTGTGCAAACTAAGTTGTGCATTCCATAAAATTGGCCACACAGTACTCTGCTTTAAGAGCTTTCGTTAATCACTGGTGCAGTCGTCACCTGGGTTGCCATTTGGTATTTTTCATTACGAAATGTGGGGCAATTTGGTAGTGAAAAATTCAGTTGGTAATGATACAGAATGATTCATTACCAAAAGGATTTTTCACATGTACGAGTGTACTGAGGATGGAGATGGTGGATTTTTTTTTTTTTTTTTTTTAAAGAAGGAACCAATGGCTTAGATCCCACAAACTGTTCCATCCAAGAAAAAAAAAACAATACAAAAGAGAGCCCAAACCCCTTCAGTAGTGATGAGATAGTGAGGCACGGGATGAGACCTGTGCAGAACAGCTGTGAGTGTTTTGATTCAGCTTCCGTGGTACAGCCTCGGGTACCACAACAACAATTCGCTTTATCTACGTTCTGTACAATGCTTGTTTCTATTGTAAGTTTTCCTTTTGCATTTTAGTTAGGGATAGGTATTGGTGAATCAATATACGAAAATTCAGGATGTGTCGCCCTAAAAGCCATTTTAACATGGGATCCTATGCTTCGCAAAGTGCGAATTTATAAAGTGCAATGGGCTGTGTCGCCCATATTCGTGCACACTACGCAAGATGACTGTACAAGAGTAATTTGTTGAACTAAGTACTTGAATATTAGAGCTGCTTGACTGTATAAACACTGTAATACACATACATTGGTTTAATTAATCATTTAGAAGGCAAGGTGCCTATAAGTTATTTTATTTTGGTGTGCATTAGAGCTCAGTACTGAGTTTATTGCTGTTCAGTTTGGCACTTGAAGCAGTGTTGAGAGTGTTTAGAAGTAGGCTACTATGGGAGCTATTGTATGCTAATGATATGTTTTGGTTGCTGAAGAAGCATGGAGGAGGCCAGAAAGTAGCTTGAGAGATTGAGGAATAGGATGGAACCAAAGAGACTGAAAGTTAATTCTGGTAAAAAAAAAAAAAGGGGGTGGGTGGAGGGGGGTATAGTAGTCAGAGGTGAGGAAGGTAATGTTTCAGAATAAGGTGTATGCCCCTGTGCTGTGTGTAAAAAGGGAGTGTGAGAGGAATTCTATCCTGTGGTCAGTACAACTTGTAACACAGATGGGTCCACAAAAGAGTCAGTGGTGTTAGAGGTCAGCTGCAGGATGTGAGAAAGTTTTCAGCGTATATTATCTATGGGTATTCAGGTTGTGGATGATAGTTTGGAAAGAAGATTTGGGAAACAGCACCTGGAATGTGTGTAGTTTTGATACATGGGAATATGCCAGGTGTGGTAGAAGCAGAGCTTGAAAAAGTGGATAGAAAAAAATTAGAGAATTGTTACCACTCCTGCCCATGAACATTCTCCTTTCACATCAAGAGTACTCTCTACAAAATATGTGTGAGAAGTATTATGCTGTATGGTAGTGAGACCTGGCCTGTAAAGAAGATACATGAAGACTGGAAGTGAGAGTGTTGCGATGGATGAATAGGATCTCAGTGACAGAACTGAGAAAGGTGTGCTGAGAGAGAGAGTTGACATAGGAAATATCAGAGAAGTAATGCATACCTGTTAAGATAGTTTGGACATGTTGAAGCAAGAGGTGAATGACTGGCTTAGGAAGGTCAGATATGAATGTGGAAGGATGAGTGCCCAGAG
>JAGKTI010026559.1:0-13554 GCA_018397915.1 Birgus latro | reverse complement strand
TTCCTCCATCACTTCCCCCCTCTGACTTCCTCTTGACTGACATTAAAATTTCTTCAGCTGATGTATTTTCTGCCATCACTGGCCTCAATATTAACAAGGCATATGGGCCTGATGGAGTCCCTCCTGTTGTCCTCAAAAACCGTGCTTCTGTGCTTACACCCTGCCAAGGTAAACTCTTTCGCCTTTGTCTATCAACTTGTACCTTTCCTTCTTGCTGGAAGTTTGCTCTCATTCAGCCAGCCCCAAAGAAGGGTGACCATTTCCAACCCTCTAACTATCGTCCAATTGCTTTAACATCCTGTGTCTCTTAAGTTTTCGAGTCAGTTCTTAATAGAAAAATCTTAAAGCATCTTTCCTGTCACAACCTTCTTTCTGATCGTTAGTATGGGTTCCGTCAGGGACGCTCCAATGGCGATCTTCTCACCTACCTTTCAGAATCCTGGTCATCCTCCTTTCGGGACTTTGGCGAAAGCTTTGCCATTGCACTTGACATCTCAAAGGCTTTCGATCGAGTCTGGCATAAATCTTTAATTTCCAAACTGTCCTCCTACCTTCTATCTGTGCCTTCATCTCTAGCTTCCTTTCTGGTCATTCTATAGCCGCTGTTGTAGACGGCCATCGTTCTTTTCCCAGACCTGTCAACAGTGGTGTTCCTCAGGGCTGTCCTATCACCAACTCTCTTCCTTTTATTCATCAATGACCTTCTAATCTGTACATCTAACCCTATGTAATGCCATTTTTTTTACATATAAGATAAGTAGTATAAGAGTAATTTAAGTTAGTATAAGTATAGGTTAAGTATATAATATATGTGATTTACATTAGGTTGTGTAAGTGATAAGTGCATGTTCTGGACCGTGTTGAAATGTAAAGAGTGTGAAGTGGACTTTGTAAATCGTATTTTGGGCTTGATTTTACTAGTGAAAGAAACTGGACAGGACGGGCCGGCATCTGGCCTTAGTTGAACCGCATAGAGAGTTAATTTGGTGCTTATATTGGCGAGTAGTCATATTTATGCCTAGAATTCAGAATTTTTGTACTTAGGCTAGTGTAGCCGTATTGTTCTACTGAATAACGTTGTTTAAGAACTTAAGTAAAGTCTGATTATTGATTATTGACATAGATGACCGCGAAAATTAATTTATTTGGCACAGACTTCAGTTGTTGATTAGTGCCGCGGGCGAAACAAAGAGAAAGTGTATCAAACCGTGATTTCAGGCATCGTATGTTAGCCACAAAATTTAAATCATCATAAGTCATATTTTTATAAGTAGAGTAATGCGTACGTGTTTATTGCAAATTCTGGTGCGATGTTATAACCTGGTGACTGTAACGTAACTGTTTGTAGTTAGAGCCAGACAGTGCGATCGGAGCGGGTGATCGCGGGCGCGGGCTTTAGCGTGCCCAGAAGCGTCACTCTCCAGAAAGACTTCATTGTGAGTGGACGCTCGTGTTCAGGTTAAAGCTCCGAGAACTTACTGTATTTTTTCTTTTATACGTCATCATAATCAGTTGTTGATATAACCATAATTAAAGTAAGATATCTGAGCATATTATCAAACCCCTGACTCTCCAGAAAGACTTCATTGTGAGTGGACGCTCGTGTTCAGAAAGACTTCATTGTGAGTGGATGCTCGTGTTCAGAGCCGGCAAATGGCGTCGGGTCATGGAATCTGCGCAGGCCATTGTTTGAGAGTCACAAGTCCAGTGCCCGAAAGCCCTTTACACTAATTTACACATAGTCTATTTCCAATGCACAGTATAGCCAAAGTCGGTTGGTCCACTTAGTAAGCTAATTTCTTATAAAACAAATGTAATATGTTGGTTAAAGGTGTGTGAGAAGGCGGAAAAGTGTATTGTCCCGCCGTGTGCAGTGCTGTGAGCACTGAGTTCTATAGTGTAATAATTTTGATTAAGTATATTTTTCCTCGATATGTCATGTGGTGTAACCCAGGTAAAATAAGGTTGATTTCTTTAGAATTGAAGTAAACCGTTGTAACCCGTTGTAACTGGGTCTCGCCACGAGTCCTTGTGCGACCGTGCGTGTAGTAGTTTATGAGAGTTACCCCTATTGAAGTTTTCTGTGGTGCAGTCGGGAGAAGCTTTTTAACTGTGTGGAATAGATCTTGCATTCTCTGTCACTTACTCTGTCGTAATGGAGACAAGTGATTCATTGAGATCTAGTAATTAAATCTGGCTTGAAACTATATCATTGCTGTGTAATTAAGGACATTAATATATATAAGTAAATTATAGAAAAAATGTGTTTGGTTATAATCCTATGGGGTAGCATTAGTAAAGAAAGACTGGCCCGCAAGGCATGTTACATCTAAAGAACCACGCTCTCCTATAAAAGGCTCACGTTACCTTGTTACTGTCAGAGGCCCCTTGTCCCTCTTCCATCGTATGGGACTAAATCATAAATAACATTAATTCTTTTTTTTTCCCGGCAACTGCTGGGTGGTGGCAGCGATACCAAATAATTTTAATTATTAAAGAGGCCTTATTCTTGATATTCTGGCAGTAACTGTATTCACATGATAAAAATCAAATTCAACTACTGTCGCACTGGCAGCTTTAGCGGTGTGGCATAGCTAAGGTAATCATTTATAACGTAGGAAGAAAAATCCTGCGTTACACTGGTGTTCACATCGGTGGGATTATTCAATTTCAAGGAAGCTAAAATCTTTAACATTACACCTATCCACTCATATGCTGATGATTCCACCCTTCACCTTTCCATTCGGTTCCCACAACGTCCATCTCAGCAGTTACTTCAACAAAAAAGGGATGAGGCTATGGCACACCTTATGTCTGACTTGGCTCGTATCTCTGATTGAGGTAAAAATAATCTTATTTTTAATGCATCAATAACTCATTTCTTACACTTATCAACCCGACAAAATCTTCCTCAGGATTACCCACTAATGTTTAATAATGTCCAGCTCAGTCCTGCATCATCCTTGAATATGCTTGGGGTTTCATTCTTTCGGGATTTGTCTTGGAAAGAACATATTACATCTCTTGTGAAATCTGCTTCCAAGAGATTAGGTGTGCTAAGCCGATTCTGAACTTTCTTTACTCCTGCACAGTTGTTGACCTTGTACACGGGTTTTATTCGCCCGTGTATGGAGTACAACTCTCATGTGTGGGGAGGATCCCCACATGCAGCTCTTCTCAATAGGGTGGAATCAAAGGCTTTTCGTGTCATTAACTCTCCTCCTCTTACTGATTCCCTTCAACCTTTGTCTTTCCACTGCACTATTGCATCTTTATCTCTCTTCTCTCGCTACTTCAACGGTCACTGTTCCTCTGAACTGTCTGCTTGCATCCCTCCACCCCTACAATGGGCACGTAGTACCCGTCTAGCAACAAATTCTCATCCCTTTTCTGTCCAACTCTCTAATGCAAGAGTTAACCAATACTCCCAGACCTTCATTTATGCAACTGGTCAACTCTGGAACTGTCTTCCTCTCTGTATTTCCTACTTCCTATGATCTCCAGTCTTTCAAACGCAGTGTGTCCAGGCATCTTGAAATGAACGGATCTTGAATTTGGCTCTCTTTTGTGTTGTTTCTGCTTTTTCTTGGAAGGAACAGTATGCGGGCCCGTGGCCTTTATTTCCTTCTTCCTTGCATAAAAAAAAAAAAACTATCTGCTTCAGCCTTCCTTCCTTCCAGCACCTCACCGTTGCGACGTACCCATACGTAGAATTGACCCATCGGGTTAAATGGCCCGCAAGGTTTATTACTATCTTAATATTCACACACTCTAAACAGCTCACGCTACCCTAGTCACTTATTCACAAGGCCCCAGAAATCTACATCTTTCTTTCTTGGTGGAATAACTTTCCCAGCACTCGCTAGGTGGTGGCAGCCTACTCTTTGTAAGTCTGATTCCTACGATGAGTTTTTTCAAATAATTTTGCAGGACGCTAGTGACGGTGATCGGGTTCTGTAATTTTCTTTTCTTAAATTCACGGTATGGCACTGGAGTCATAGCAATGGAAATTGTTAGACTGGCTTAACTTCTCATCATTACATCGGAGGTCCAAAATTATATCTACACTGGCGGCTAAATTTCCCGACATTTCATGAGAGCTAAAATTTCTACCTCTACACTGGTGGCAAAAGCGGTGGGATATAGATAGAAATCCTCAGTAACAATACTCTAGAGGCCCACTTAATTGTATAATTCGTGAACTCCTAGAGGATGAGAAAAGTTCTTCATCGATAATAAGAGTGAATATTGACCATTCTCACAGTAGTGGACCATCATAGCCGATTTGTTAGGTTCTTCCCTCTTACATCAAAACGATCCACACATATTACAAACTCGGGCAGTATGTGGCAGACTATGGCACACCTCTCTGTGTCATCCTTGACAATGGAGGCGAATTCGAATCAGGCAGTTGGAGTCGAAACTCTTGTGTGGATTGGGAGGAGAGCCATGGCGCCTGGTGCATGTCAGGGACTTGTCATGAAAGAGGACAGTCCGTGTCATGTGGTGGAGGAGCCGATGGATGGGCGTGCGGGCATGGTAGAAGTTGTGTTCGCGGGGAAGGAGATGCAAGGAGCCCCGGGACGGGTGGGGCCCTGTTGTGGAGGAGGAGAGTGTCTCTTGGAACCCCTGGAAGAAGCCTTTGAACCTGATCCAATGGATGAGTAACCGCTGCCCTGTGAGAGATGTCCTTCCCGGAGACATATTGGAAAGTGTTGAGTATTTTTAAGCTGGTTATTGTAGTATCAAGTTAAGTGTTGGATAGGGAAATGTGTGCGGGTCGGACTGTCTGACTATTGACTGTGATAGTTCGAGAGTTCAGAGAGTTTAAACTCGTATCTAGAGTTAATCGGAGTTCATGTCATGGGCGTAGCCCAGTTCAGTGGGAATATTATGTTGCTTTAATTCGAGGGAAAACTGCAGAACTCCCTCAACTTACAGTCAGCACGGTCTAGGGTCTAACAGTGACTTCAGGACCTGACAGGCGCTCGTCAGTTACTAGGTGGAGAGCTGGGAACGTAAGAATGAATGAATGGAGTGCAAATGCGATAGTAGGTTGTATGCATGGGAAGCGCCCCTGGGACGATCCTAGCAGCGAGAGTATGGGTCAGTCCAGGTGAGACGACCATGTTATCACCCAGGCAGGAGGTTGGCTGGGGCACATCTTTCCACTGAATTTTCAAGAGATCATTGGTGACAGAGAAGCGACCCCCTGGGGAACGTAATTTTACTTGTGGACTGACAGGTGCCACTCATGGAAGGAAGAGTTAGTGGAATCACTATCTCATTCTGGAGTTCATAGAGAGTTTCACAGTTTAATTTGGTAAGTCCATCCCATCCACACACACACGTCTCTAAGAAATGTAGAGAAATGAACTGATTGTTGACTTCCGATGTTAAAAAAAAAAAAAATCCGGAGGATGGACCCGTGTAGTGCCGTAATTTTAAGAGTAATTTAAGTATAACTTAAGTTAATACAAGTATAATATAAGTTAATATAAGTGTAGTATAAGTTAGTGTAAGTATAATGTAAGTGTAGCCTTGAACCCCTTATTATAATTCATCTGTAATATGTAGGGAGTGATCATCAAATTCCATATTCAGGCTTGTTCCCCATTAATATTTATAGCAAAAGTGATACTCTATTAATAGAGGAACTGTATAGAGCGAATTATGTGAGGGAGAGGCATGATTCATGGCCGCTGTATTCTCACGGTATGGATAGAGGCGTAGGTTTTAACAAGAGATTAATAATCGCGAAAATCTATCTTCATACTTTAAATTCGAAATTTGTAAGTCAGGCTTGGTGAGACCATCTTTTTGTACTACACAGTAGTGAATTAAAGCTTAGTAGGATCCTAATTGCCAATAATAGAAATTTGTAACCTTTAAAATTTGCGTTACACTCGCAGTTAGAAACGTATCACGACGCATGGATGTAATTCAAACACTCGTTTGTTTAGGCTTCGGTGTAACTGTCAATCCCATACACTTACTACAAAATTTTAAGCATTGTAAGTCAACCCATCCGTGTACGTCGAGTGTGAACACTTTTTTCATATTCCTTGTTAGTAGGCGTAAACGGTAATACTGCAGAGAAATCAGTCAAAGTCAGTTCCAATGTTAGGACAACCGCAAGAAAGACTGCATGCGGTCTATGGTAGCGTCCATAGTTGCCAACTTAGCGCTTTTCGCGCTAGATCTAGCGCTTTTTCATCATGCTTAGCGCCTTTTTTCGTGTATCGCGCCTTGGCGCATTTTTAGCGCTTTTTACCTATTCAAGCTCCAATTTTGGTGCCTTTTTCATGTTTTCCGGTCGTCAACGAGTCCTGACTCTTATGTAATTATTATTTTGATATTTTATTTTGATATTAATGAAAAAGAAGCAATAATATCAGAGACGACACTACTTTTGAAGTTTTGACGGGTGCAGTTCCTGTACAGTTTGTGGGCGTGCCTTTAGACTCCCTTGAGGCTTGACTTTGTCCGGTTCAGTTCCCGTCCACCCATACAACCGTGGATACCGTGCGGAAGACTGTGACTGTCTCGGTTATCGAAGGGGAGTAGGCTACACAGCAACAGTAGTAATTATACTAATTAAGTACGTTGTTCGTTCCCCTGCGGTGTGCACCACTCAAACATTTAAAATGAGCAACAAATACACACAACATTTTAGAAAAGAGTGGCTAAGTAACCCCAAGTATGAAAAGTGGTTGATGAAAATTGAGGGAGATGAAACGAAGTGTCTCTGTAAATACTGGCATTGTCCACTGTCAGCTAAATTAAGTGATATTGAGAGACACAGAAATACAACAAAACACAAAAAAGCAGAAGAACCGTTCAGTGGCGAACGACAAACTTTAATTAATTTTGAATCAGTAAGTAACGATGTACGAGAAACTGAGGGTTGTGTGTCGCTTTTCGTAGCCGAACATTGCTCATTACGTGTGGTAGATCACTTAAGTGAGCTTTGCAAATCATGCTTCAAAGATAGCAAGGCATGCAAAAATCTCAGACTGAAGAGGTCGAAGTGTAGTGCTATTGTATGCAATGTGCTAGCCCCCCATTTCAGTGGTGACCTGAAAGCTGATATAGGTGACAGGAAATTCAGCCTGTTAATTGATGAAAGTAACGATATATCTGTTACGAAACTTTTGGACATTGTGATAAGGTACTATTCTGAGAGTAAGAGAAGGATTGTAGTTACTTTTTTAGATCTCGTTCAACTGACTGCATGTGATGCGGACGGAATATGTGATGCTGTGACGAAATGTTTGCAAAATCATGGGCTACAGCTGCAAAGATTAATTGCTGTCGGAACTGACAATGCATCGGTCATGACGGGTATCAACAAAGGTGTATATGCTAAACTGAAATGTGAGGTTCCCCATTTGAAATTAATCAGGTGCGTTTGTCATTCGTTACAGCTTGCGGTATCTCATGCTGCAGCCGAGTGCCTCCCTAGGAATTTAGATTTCATGATAAGGGAAACGTATAATTGGTTTTCTCACTCGGCAATTCGACAAGCTAAGTACTAGGAATTTTTTTCTGTGATAAATGATGGGCAGGCTCCTCTGAAGCTAATACAGCTAAGCCATACACGCTGGATGTCCATTGTGTCAGCAATTGTCAGAATTTTGCAGCAATGGGATGAACTTAAGACTCATTTTGAGATCGCAAGAAGAGATGAACGCTGTTTCACGGCTCAACTTCTTTACGAAATGTTTGATGACAAGAAGAACTATGTATTTCTAATTTTTCTGAAGCACATCCTGGGAGAAGTTCAGTCTGTGAATAAGAAGTTTGAGTCGGAGGTACAAGATCCAACTAAATTGCTTAATGATCTTGTTTCTCTTGTGGATTCTATTACCGCAAAGATTGTAATTCCTGGAAGGAAACTAAAACTAGGTGAATCGTTGCAGAACTACTTATATCCCCATCCCTACTTAGGGTATGAATTTGAAAAGGAAATGAAGCAGTGCAAATTTCCCCAGGAAAGGGAAATTCGTGAAAGATGCATACAGTTTGTCTTAGAACTTACACAACAGCTTCGCCAACGCTTACCAGATAATGTTGAAGTGCTAAAGAAAATGAAGTAGTCGAGGGCCCAAACGATACCCAGACACTCGCGCTTATTAGAACCATAGTTTCGTTCAGCTGGGTTTAGGGTGCGGCCGGCACAAGCTATGATGTGCTTGCGCCCTTCCTGTGCCTGTCCCAGGACAGCGCCTATGGCTACCAGCGAGATGTCGGTTTATAATCTGAAGGGAAGGTCGTAGTTCGGGAACGTGACGATGGGGGGGGGAGACGAGCTTTTCTTTCAAGGTGTCAGATGCAGCTATCCGGTCGTTGCTCCAAACGAAGGGCTCGCCCTTCTTACTTGGGTCATGTAGGGGTTTGGCTAGGTCGGCGAATCCTTTGATGAATCACCGGTAATACAACGCAAGTCCCAAGAAGGCGCGGAGTTGGTGGACGTCCTGTGGGAGGGGTTGGTCGGCGATGGCCCTTAGCTTATCGGGTTCTGGAGAGATGCCTTTCCCGGAGACAATGTGTCCTAGGAAGGCAACAGAGCGGGTGGCTAGGACACATTTGGTGGGCTTGGGCTTGAGTTTCAATCCAGCCTGGCGTATACATTGGAACACCTGTCGGAGGTGGTGCAGGTGATCAGCCCATGTCTTGCTGAAGACGATTACGTCATCGAGATACGCCAAGCAGACTTCCCAGGTTAGGCCACTGAGGACGGACTCCATGAGGCAGGAGAACATGGCCGGGGTGTTGCATAGCCCGAATGGAAGAACATTAAACTGATAATGCTTCCCATTACTTGTGAAAAAAGCTGTTTTCCCTTGATCTCGGGGGCAGAAGGGGACCTGTCAGTATCCTGACTGAAGGTCCAGCGTGGAGAACCAGGTGGAGCCGTGCAGGGAGTCCAGGGAGTAGTCTATGCGGGGGAGGGGAGTGGCATCCTTGATGGTGACGTCGTTTAGGCAGCGGTAATCTATGAAGAATCGTAGGTTGCCATCTTTTTTCCGGACAAGGACAATGGGGAAAGACTAGGGGCTGGTGGAGGGCGTGATGATGCCGGCGTCCAGCATTTCGTGGACCTGCCTGTCTTCCTCGGCCTGTTGGTGTGGGTTCTTCCGGCGGGAGGGTTGCCGAATAGGGGGCCCAGTGGTGTGAATTTCGTGGGCCAGGTATGTTGTATGTCCCAAGTTGGTGGGCTCCATGGAGAAAAGGTCTTGATTTTCAAGCAGTAGGTGGTGTAGGGTCTCTGCTTGATGGGGGGACAGGTGGTCAGGTAAAGGGTGGAGGGGTTTGAACTTAGGGGCGGGGTGTTGCAAGGCTCAGCCGCCTCTAGGTCGCCGATCACGAGTCCTCTTGGCAGAGTGAGAGGTGTGGCCGTCAGGTTTGCCACTTTGATGGCATTGAGGTGTGGTGGGAGGAAGGTTGGTGACATCACACAGGCGGGGTGGCCCTGTGGGGACGTTTGGAGAGAAGAGGGAATGGGTCCCCGTGGACTTATTGATCTGCATCCAAGCTTCATGGTGGGGGGGGGAATAGTGAGGGTGGATGCGACTGCCGCAGGAAAAGTGGGGTAAGAGGGAGCTGGGGCATAAGAAGGGGGAGGGGCAGGAGGGTCAATTAAGGGAGAGGGTTGGGCATCGTCTTGCTGCATGTACATGCAGAGGGCTGGGGGCTGTCGGAGGGGCGGCTGGAAATGAAGTCGCCTACCGTGGCAGTTTATGTGGGTGTGTAACTTTCGGAGCAGGTTCAAACCCCAGTAGCCATCATAAGCACGGCAAGAAGAGTCGAAAACAATAAAGGGATGGTAAGTGGAGGCTGGTTGGTGAGTCTTGGTTTGTAGAGCCCGGGTTTCCCCACAGATAGACAAGGGGCCTTCCCCCGCGTCTATGAGGCGGGCTGAAATGGGAGAAGGGGGCCAAAAGTCTTCCTATGGTGGGAGTAGAAATGTGTGTACAGGCAGGACCTGGCGGCTCCTGTATCTACCAGAAGTCTTGCCTTGACCCCCTGTAGCCTCATTTTGTCGTAGGCCGGGGGTCGGTACTTTGTTGTGCTGGCCCCCGCCACCATGGGGCAGTGTGGGGGCGGTCCTAAAAATCCAACGTCAGCTCTAGGGTCGTGTCGGTGTCAGCATCGCCTGGCTTGCAGCCAGGGTCAGGTTCGAAGAGGGGGGAGGCCTAAGTTAGTGGAGTTTTCCTCAACTGCCAGCATTTGGCAGCACCCCAGGAGATTAGCTGTTGTTTTGCACGCTGCCTTCAATTTTTCACGTATGTCGTGAAGTGGGCAGCGGCTACTACAGGCTGTGAATTCCCATGGATTGATGGTGATGAGGTTGGCATTTTCCTTTTGTGGCGGCCGTTTCTTGGTAGGGCGGGCTCTTGGGGGAGCCGGGGCAGGGACGCCTCGTGTTGGGGCTGGATGGGGTTGGGGTGGTAGAGAGGAGGGTTTTGTGGGGAACCGGCTAACGACCCCAATGTGTTGTGTGCCGGGGCGTGCTGTGAGGAGGCGGCGAATGAGTTGGACATCGCGATCCAAATTTCCTGCCAGGTCGTGGATAGCGAAATGTTCTTTCACTGTGCCCGGAAGGACTCTAAGGAGGGTGTTAAATATGTGTTCGTCCCAGGCCTCGGTGTCAGCATCTGGGTACGCGGCAGTGACGAGTCGCCGAGCTTGGATCAGTGTGTTGTCCAAGTCACCATCATATTTCAGGGCATCGAGTTGTGACATCACGACAACATTCCCTAATGATGGGGTAATAGCCTCTGTTACAATTTTTGTAAATCTGGCCCAAGTGAGATCTGGGACTATTTTTGGTGCTATACTAGATACCGCCTTTCCCAGGTGAGGTAAAGTTGCAGATATTTTCTGTTTATCATTAACAAACCCATTGCCTAGTAACGGCTTGGCCATATCTAAGTATGAAGTGATGTCACATTGTTCTAGATCGAGGTTTGGAAGGGGTACATGTGTTTTAGCTGCCATTTTGATATTTTTTTTTCTTTCCAGTCCTTCTTTCCACCGTCCAGGTCAAGAACCAATGCTGGCCACCAGTGTTATGCTTCGTATTTGTGGGCCAGTTTCTCGTCCCTCAAACACGCAGGATACAGCGGGTCCCTATTTTAGACCGGGTCGGCAATTCTTAGTGAAAGGACTGGACACAAAAACAAGGCAGTAACTGTTACACACATGTATTACAAATATCTTTCCAGAAACAATAGTACATCAATTCACATACATCAGATGCTGGGTTTGCCGGGATGTTAGTTAGTTAGTTTAAAGATTTCCTCCACCTATAGTGAAGGCCGGGCCATACATTAGCCCAGTCAGTGGGGTGTTGGCTGATTAAAATAATAGAATGGGGGAAGACAGGGCCTGGGGAATGCCCAGCACACACGCCCTGTCTTCTGCTGGCTTTGTGGTGTGTGTGCTGGGGATGGGTTAACACAAGATTTTATTTGACTAAAAGTCTGTCTCTATACCAGCTTAGGGAAAATTATGGTAGTATTCACCCAGCACTAATTGCACTTAGATTACACTTACAATTCAAGACACAGGAAAGCACTTGTTACAATTTCCTTTATTAGTATAGCACTGGACGGCACTGATACACTGATACAATTTATGTTAACACCTGGTGTCGATAGACACTCACCTGGCCGACAGCCTACCTCGGTTGGAGTCTACCATGCTGCGATACACTGTGAGGGGAGAATGAGGTATTTCCACTTGTTACCGTGGTGTTTCACTTGCAATGCCTATACACTAGGGAGAGAGAAGTCACATGAACAAAGGAATGGCACGATTAATATGATATTATTGATCTGTTGGCCACCGGAGTGTATCATTCACTGGGGGGGCGGGGTACACGGGACTCCACTCGGGGTATACGCTAGGCCAGGAGGACAAATGTGCTCGTCCAATCTTACACTCTAGGTTCCTGGTCAATTTATCACTATGACACACTATAAGTAATCACTAACATACACTTACATCTGGGTTTAAGACAGCACACGCTATTTAAGCCCACTTGATGCACTATCACTGAGGGGTCATAGGTCGGTTCCTCCGTCTGGAGGAAGGACAGGGTGGCACGCCCTGGTTGAGGCCCCACAGGTAGACATGGGGCTAGGGGCTCAGCCCGAAGAAAGCCAGGAGACGAGCCTTACGTCGAGTCTGGGAGAGACTCGGAGTGGCCTCACCAACAGATAAGTCACGCCCTGGTGTTCAGGGCAACTCCTGGGGTTACTGGGGACCCAGGGCACAGGAACCCAGGGTGCCTGGACTGTCGCAATGGCTGGAGGGCAGAGGCGCTGTCAGGATCGCCGCGTGGGGACCTTGGACTGGAGGAGTGGTGGACCCGGTCTGGTCGTCGGCTGCCACGTCTGCTGCTCATGCGGTTGGAGTCATAGGGAACCAAGACCTCGGGTGAAGCCTCACCACGGCTCAGGGGATGGGTCGTCTCGTGCTACGGGATCTCCTGTGGGAGAGAAGCGGACAGTGGCCAGCTCAAACTCTGGCCTGACGTGACTAGTAGCCAACGTCGTAACGGCATAGGAGACTGCAGCTTCCGTGCGGCTAATGGCCTGCTCTACCTCTGGCTGGACATGACTAGAGGCCAATGTCGTGGTGGCACAGGGGGTTGTAGCTCTGATGCGGCTAGGGGCCTGTACTGTGGAGCTAAGAGCACTAGCAGCAGAGGGATGGACAATGGCCAAACCTGCCTCATACCCAGCATGGCTTGTAGCTGATACTGTGGCGCTGCTCTGGGGGGAACAACTACAGGAGGCAGACGACCGTTGGCCTGTCCTGCCCGACTCACACGGCTTTTGGCCTGTGTCGCGGCCCTGTAGTGGGGATGCAACTGGGGAACGGACTGAGGCTGGTTCTATCCAGTACCTGGTACGACTGTCGCCAGTACCACGGTGTTGCATGGAGTTGCTAACTCCACCCCTTACCTGGCGAGTTAAATTTTGGCCGGAGACTAGGCGCCAGCAACTGCTACCTTCCAGGGGCATCGGCTGAGAGTAAGAGGGGCACTGGGGAGGGATACAGGTGCACCGTTCTTCCCTGAGCCACTTGGTGTTAGTGGCGGACCCCCGGTAGTACTTGGAGGGTTGGGGAGCTGGTGTTATTGGCTCCGGCCATCACGTCGTCAGCGGCTCCTGCTTCCCATTTCTGTATTTCACATATAATACCACAAATTACAACACTGTTACAATATATTGTCCCCCCCCCTGTGGCGGGGGGGTACACAATCTGGCCGCACTGTGGGGTGGTGCTACTACTTGTGTTAGGAAGAATTCCGCCACCGCATTCCCTGCGTGTCGTAAAAGGCGACTAAAAGGGACAGGATGAGGGGACTGGGACCCCCTCTGTTTTTAGGGTGAGGAGACTGTAGCACCAGTCGAGCAGAGCAGTACTCCCAAGGAGGATGGAAAGCTGATGACAGGGAGAGCTGGAGCTCCCGTTTCATCAGCCCTCAGGACTTGTTCCTGACCATCCTCCTTTGCTGAACTTTTTCAGTGTCTCAGT